>NAGG01000342.1:0-24545 GCA_003031705.1 Calonectria naviculata
GGAGGGGACGGGGCCACATCTCTTGGTTCTTGTGATTGGGAAAGGCTTGGAGGCACAATGTTTGATCCTTGGTCCCTTTCAAGGACAGGGTCTTCACGCGTACAAGGCCAAGACTCGACACCACCAGCGTATAGGACGGGATGCGAGGTGCCGCTCCACGGTTTCGGCAGTGATCAACACTCACGCCAGCGCACTAGGTGCGAGGAGCAATTTCTCTGCGGGCACCTCCATGCATTGAACGAGGGCGATACAGCCAGGGTTTCGTCAGCGGGTGTGGGTGTCGTGGGAGAAATAGGGCGATGGGCACGACTTTGCCACGAGGCTCCTCTGCACGTCTTGATGAAGATCACCAACTCATCTGCCCCCACGTGGATCCGATGTGATTGCTTCTTTCGGTCTTCCTTGCTGCAATGACATAAGTAGATATTACATGTCACCGATGAAGAGTTCGCCCTAAACCTTTGACACCGGGGGCAAGTGCTCCTCGGGTCGGTCACCTGCCGAGCTTCTAGAATCTGTTCCTTGCGCTGGGCTTTGCCTCAATCTGAGACCGGCTGCCGGCGCCACCTCATCAAAAGCTTACAACGGGTGAGCCCGTTATTTACCACGCCACCCAATCCGCTCTGGTAATTGCCCGTGGAAGGATTAAGCCAGCGTGAGGCAATGCCCTTTCGGGTGCCGTTCCGCCCATCCCTTCTAGCGTGGAAGCTCGGGGTCTTGTTTGCAATATGCCGCACACGCCGCGCTGCGGTACACCCCGAGGGCCTTTTGCTGGCGCGGGGGAATGATGGAACAGCCACTCCAAACACACGGATACAGATTAGGTGTTATAGGAGGTGGCACGTTATCCAGGCTGCCGGAAAGGCACTAATACGCCTCATGCGATTTAACTTTGGCGCGAAGCCGTTTCATCACTAGAAAAAAGTCGACTTCGAGTTTTTGTATGGACAAAACACAACCAGTCATAAAACATCCCAACATTAGCTGCCTATTTACGAGGTAGGTTAGACACCCATGGCTGAATGCCGCATAGCACTTACCGAAGCGGAATCTTTGTAGCCTCCAGCCGGGGATGCAGGTTGCGACAAGGGTCTCAGCACCTTGAAGGCATCATCCATGGAACCCCCATGACGCTAGCCGCGACAGCTGAAAGGTAAATTTTGACAGAGTTCCGCTGCTACCGGGATGCTCGCTTCCTTTACTGGAGTCTCTTACGCATAAACGGCTTCCATCGTTGCGTCGATGGCCAAATGTTACTCAATTTGATATTAATCTCCCCTGTTTTTATAATAGAGATAGCCGACCCGACGTTCCCTTATAGCCGGCTCTCGCTACTATTACCCAAGATGCTAAGTCCACATGGCTCATCAAAGGTGGGATAGTGCCTCGGGATTTATCATTGTCCCGTCGTAACTTTGTCGGCAGTTGTCATCGAGCCAACCACGAGGCGTTAGCCCGCCTTCTTCTTCATCTGTTCTTCGAAGAGTCCACCAGTGGCCCACTTACACACGGCAACGGCTCTCGCTGGTTCTCGCGTGCACTGAACACGCCAAAACACCCATCGCCTCACCTTCGTTTTTCCTTGTTTTCGCATTCGGAGGGGGCCACACTCGTCAATCTAGAATCCGATCTAATAGGAGCCACGGATCATGGCCCGCCACTGTGGACCATGCTGCAGATGAAACATGTTGGCTCATGGTGTTGGCTCTTACACAGGCTTCGGTAAAGAAGACCCTCATGTAATGCCAAGGCTTACTCGCATGGTACGTTGATCACTGACCAGGGTCCTTTGTGATGTCGTCACCAGGTATCCCCGTGCCGGCCACCGGCGACTTTTGGTCGAGGCTATGCTCCTCCATCTGAGTCGTCAGGCGATTCCATTGCATGCATTAGTTGGGCTCCCTATCCAAGGATTGGCGACAGCCGGTGTGGATGGGTTCACTAAAATTCCGCCTCTTGGGAGCGCATCTCATCATTCCAGATTCCCGAATGTGGTTTACCGTCAACTTAGGCTGCCCTGGGGTCGTGCTGATCGTTGCCCTGCAGAGAATCCCACTTCCCGTCTATCTGGCCGAGTGGGTCCCCCTTCGCCTCCGTGACCCCAGGCACATTTCCGTAGACAATGCTTAAATAGAAGATTGTTCGAATGGCATGGCGGAAGGACTGGATCCTACCGACCAAGTGGCAGCTAGGGGGCCGGCCGTCAATTAGCCCCGAGGCGGGGCGCGGCGTGGATGCCCTGGAGAATAAACTTGGCCGTTCCTATTCCCAGGTGTACTACCAACAGACCGTCCCTTAATGCCGTCGGATCAAAAGGATTCGGGGAATTAGACCCACGCTTATGCTTTGAGCCATTAGAATACCCCCCATATAATACCAAACGTCGCCGGGCTAGTTGAAGCTTTCTGGTGTTTCTCTCCTCACCCCTCCATCTCGCCGCGTTGACAGGCAAGATCGTCAACATGGCTCCTCTCGCCCGTAGTGTTGTGCTGGCTGCCTCAGTCGGTAGCCTTGCCAATGCACTAACAATCAATAGCAACGGCCACCAAGTCGGTAAGCGAACATGATCTGGTTTCAGCTACTGCCACATCGGTGCATTAGCTTGTGTCGTCTTTATTCTAACATGGAATCCCAGCCGCGAACGAGGGGACGGTTGCTCCCGCCCGTGTAGCTTACGGTGATAACTTTAAGCTTACTGACGATGTCTTGGCGAACCTCACCAGCTTGGGGCTAACAAACATTGATCTCTTCAAGTTCGATGACGTCCAGTATGCCAATGCCAGTCTGCAGTCTTGCAAGGTTATGCCCGGTGATGCCGCCTGGCCAGCCGAGTCCAACTGGAAAACTCTCGATCTCCTGACCGGAGGCGCCCTCATCAAGACCATTCCTTTCGGTGCAGTCTGCTACAAGGGGGAGTACTATGATTCGGCCAAGTGTGCCAGAATCCTTGGGAACTGGACCAACTCTGACACCTTGTAAGTCGACAACTTTCCTCACCACGCAGCCCAAGTTTCGCATTAACAAACTTTACTTCCAGTGATGAGGATCCTACCGCCCTCATGTATCCCCTCTTCGAGGGAAACTCATGTCTACCCCAAGAGGCCGAGACCAAAGGCGCCGAGTGCAAGCTAGGTGGCGTTCCCCCTTACTCAGTCAACGTCACCAATGCTGCTCAAGTCCAACTTGCCGTCAACTTTGCCCGCAACCAAAACCTCCGTGTCGTTATTCGCAACACTGGCCATGATTTCCTCGGCAAGTCCACCGGTGCCGGTGCCTTGAACATTTGGACACACAACCTCAAGCAAGTCGAGTTCTTTGAGAACTACAAGTCTGCTGGCAAGTACAGCGGTCCTGCCTTCAAGATTGGCGCCGGTATTCAAGTCATCGAGCTGTACCAGGCTGCCGACAAGCATGGATACACTGCCGTTGGAGGCGAGTGCAGGGTGAGTCTACCAACCGACCACGACTACTCATACATAGACCAAAGCTAATCGTTTCGATAAAGACTGTGGGTGTTGCCGGTGGCTACACTGCCATGGGTGGTCACTCGCCTTTGACTCCCATTGCCGGCCTGGGATCTGACCAGGTCTTGAGCATCGAGATTGTCACTCCCGATGGTCGATTCATCACGGCTGACGAGAAGCAAAACTCTGAAATCTTTTGGGCTGTTCGTGGAGGCGGTGGTTGTAAGTCTTTTACCTGTGCTGGACTCTATCTATGCTAACGATAGTATTACAGCTGCCTTCGGCGTTGTCGTTTCCCTCACTGTCCGCGTCTGGCCCAAGATGACCTTCTCCGGTGTGACCTGGACTTTGGCCACTGCTCAAGCCAACGTCTCCAAGGAGGTTTTCTGGAAGGGTCTTCGAACATACTGGGCCAAGTTCCCCGAGTACAATGACAACCACACCTATGGTTACTCGACCTTGTTCAGCGCCGGCGAAGGCGCGTATACCTGGAACATGCTTCCATGGCTTGTGCCTGGCATGGAGCTCTCCGATTTCAAGGCCATGGTGAACCCCCTTCTCGAAGAGTGGGATGCCATGGGCTTCAATGTTGAGCCCAAGTTCTTCACCCACGACAACTTCTGGGACACTTGGAAGCACCACTTCCCAACCGAGTCCGTGGGTGCCTCTGCCGTCCGAACTGCATCACGCCTTATTCCCCGCAAGAACTGGGACAGCGATGAGCTAAGGGAGAAGACTTTTGATGCCATCCAGAGCATCGTCGAGGAAGGCTCGGTTCTCATCTCCTACAACATCAACGGCGCCGCTCCCGAGGATGTTCCCGCTAGCGGTCTGAACCCCGCCTGGCGCGACGTGTCCATGTTTGCCATTGTCGGTTCCGGCTGGAACGTCACCACAAACACCGCCCAGGAAATCCTCGACACTAATAAGAAGATCACAAACGACTGGATGGAGCGACTCCGCGCAGTGACGCCCGGCTCCGGTGGCTACGGTAACGAGGGTGATGTGATGGAGCCCAACTTTGGACAGTCCTTTTACGGCGCCGACAACTACAAGCGGCTCTACGCACTCAAGAAGAAGCTTGACCCTCAGGGACTCTTCTACGCCCCGACTTCTGTGGGCAGCGAGGATTGGCACATTACCGACATGAGTAGCATTTTGGACGGTTTGTTGTACGACAAGCTCCTTGAGAAGCTGGGCAGCTGGCTTACCCTACAGACCGGTCGACTGTGCCGCGTTTAAACTTTTCGTTCTACAGATGATTGTATATTGTATAAAGCTCACTTTCCAGATGTATATGACCATGATGTATGAGATCAATTTTGTAATAATAATGAGTTTGCACGTATTCCTCCCACGTTCGGGTTGCATTTTGTGAACCCTCGTTTTTTCTTCAAGTTCACAAACTGTGTCACCGCCTGTCTCAAATCAGGACATAGAGGTAGCGCGGCTTTCCGTTTCCCCCCCTCCTCAACAGGTATTCTTCAACCTTGTCTCAAACTCGGCATCATTCCGTGAAACATGCTGTTGGCATGGCTTTTGACACAGGCATATGCATGTGTGAGAATACCACCTGATCTCTAATTCTACTACGGCTTACTAGTCTTGGGCCTCAACCGCGCTGCAAACTAGAGCGACGATCTCGATCGGGTTCTAATATTAATTGTTAATTGATTAATTAACCAATCTCTCTCGAGCATACGTACTTGTGCAAGACCCGCTAAAGAGAGTGTTGTTATCGATAAATTTGTTCATTCCTAAAATACTGGGACGGCGGATATTTTACTATTTGTGGTCGCTCGGTGGCATGATTCGTAACGCCCCCTATAAACTTGGGGTAATTGTCAACTGAAGCAAATCTAGCTATATCTACGTTGTTTCCTAATTTAGCGACACCTGACGCGAATCCATCTCCCCAACTTTACGTAGCGAGCGGAAACGAGATTGCACGCGTCGGTGATGATATGGCCACTTTAAAACCAGTTGCGTCTGGGGTGCTGCGGCGGACCGTGACATGGATCACGGATTGCCGAGAACATGCTTGTGATACGGTGAGCCGAGGTGCAGAACGGACGAGACCCTTTTTAGGATGGGATGGAAGGGTTGACGCGGTAATTCGCCTCTGGGAATCGGATATTAATGTCAGCCAGCATCCCTTAGGTTGTTGTTGATTGCCGTGTGTAGTTCATGTTTCTGCTAAACCCGAGGAATTAAGCAGACTAGGGCATTTTCGACAGTGCTGCACGTAAGAGGATCATCGATCCATACTTTATTGATCCGTCGGGCATCGTAAACTTGAGCCCCTCGGAGGTCTAGGCGAGTTCAATTAGCAGGGGACCCCGGGGTTGACACGTTGCGTGTCTTTGTCGAAAAAGAAACGACGTCGGGTTAGGCACCGGTCGACCATGGCTCGCCCTACTTCTCAACATCTCAGGTAGAGATACAGCTTCTTCTACGTCACCATACTGTCACGTATGGCATGTTCGCGCCTTAACGGGTCAGATGGTACCGTATCCTCAGATGTATTGGTTCGCAGTCTAGGCGAGCGACTCGAACGGGCCCAGCCGTTGAGAGGGAGGGACGGGTAGAGAGCTATGCGCACGGACCACGGGGATCAGGCGAAGCGATGCCCACAAAAACTAAAGAAAGAAAAAAAAAACCCACGACGTTAGTATTCTGGGCCAGGCGAAGTTTCGTGAAGCACGGTGCGAGCCGACACGGGCACCCTGAAAGGACTGGACTGTGTTTTGACTCTGGCGGGCGCGACGGAACATGTGTGCCAAAAGCCAGGGCGAAGGCGTGTGAAAGTCTTACAAAAGGCAGCGATCAACGACGGCGAGGCGAGTACAGGGCACAGTGTCGATCGCGTACAGCGACTTGAAACCGCCATGACATGAGCAGTGCAAGGGGACGACGCGTTAGCCAACCAGGCGGGGTGCTGAAGACAGTGTTCCAGGCGCAGAGACACAGGTGGTGCTGGGATGTGCCCCCCCCTTGCTGCCCCTCCACCACGTCTGATCTCTTACTGAACCTGCGACTGCGCTGCTGCAGCTGCGTGGGGAGCGACGCTGGCAATAGGCCTGAGGACTGTGCTTGGATGTGCGCGCGCCGCTGACGAGCACACCGCGAGATGCGCGGATCAAAACTCTGGGCGGGCCATCTCGGTTTGAGGGAAGCATCTCGTCGGCCGAGAGCAAAGCAAATGGGCGGGTAGGTTCTGGGTCATGTTAGGCGGGCTTAGTCAAGCCGAGACAAAGGATTAGACAAGACAATGTCGTGATATGACCAAGCAGCACACAACTAAGTACAAGCCCGCTCACACACGCAGGCACACACACAAAATCATAGAATGACAAAGACACTCGTCGCACTCTCCCTCTGCCGCTCGCACGGTGCCAACCATGCATCAAAATGCACAGTGTACGGGGCGCGCGTCAGCACCGCCATCCAACCAATTTACCAGCCAACCACACTGCCGGCCAGCCACGTCCCCCTCCTTGCTTTGCCATTGGGCCCGTGCCCCGCCGCCGTCGCCGTCCATGCTTGCTCGGCGCTCCATGCTCCATGCTCCAAGAAGCAAATGCTCCCTCCGGGTCCCCTCAGTCCCTCCACTCCCGATACGCAAAGCACCACCAATAACGTGCCCAGTGTGAGAGCCAAGCGTGTGGCCCCTTCACAGCCATGCCACTATAGCGCCCCCGTCAGCACAGTTCGTACCCGGGCCTGGACCTGATGCGCGCGCGGGGAGGCACACCCGCTCCCGCTCTGCACCTGAACTCACTCGTTCTCGCACAGCGCTGCACACGCAGCCGCAGGGCAGGGCAAGGCAAAGCAAAGAGGGAAGGACCTGTCTCCCTGTCCCATCCCATCCCTCCTGCTCGCTCCTGCCATGCCAGTACCATGCTCATCCCTCCTCCTGCCCTTCCGTTCCATCCATTCCCCATTCCAGCCATCGTTCGCCCGGCCTGAGGTCCCTGTGCGCAATTCCCCGCTTCAATTAAAACCTTTCAGCATATCGACTTTTCCTCTCCATCATCCCGTTCATTCACCCTCATCGCCGCTGCTCCTCCCTCTCAGCCGTTGCGCCGCCGCTACCACAACCTACGCCCACCCACCGCCACCTCACTCCCCACTCCCAATCCGACTCTCTCTCCAGACGCTCCGCAGTATCCGTTTTTTCCTCTGCTGGCCAGCCCGTGGTGTGACTTCATCTTGCATCCCACAACCACAAGCGCCGACTACGCCGTATCTCCATCTCCCGTCCTCGATCCCTTCTGGCATGGCCGCCGCTGCCTCTCAACGGCCGCCGCCATAAAACCAGCCATCGCTACTGGCCGCGGGTTCCATGTAATCGTCGAGCGAACTCGCTTCCAGCCCGCTATGCTACGACGACCTCCGGGCGAGGGACGCCGGCCCTCTCAGCAACAAAAGCTCCTCCTCGCCTTTGCCATCATCCTCCTGCCGTGGATCCAGCTCGTCGACGCTCAGCAGCAGCACCGACCCGCCGCCGAGGCACCACTCCCACATATCCAACAAGCCAGGGGCAGCAGCCAGCAGCTCGCCGACGATGCTGTCGTCCACCAATGGGCTGCTACCCCTGCCGATGTCGCTGGTGGCTCCCGCGAGACCATCCAGAACATCAAGAGAGCTGCCTCGCTGAAGCAGCGCCATCTTCAGCAGCAGAGACAGCCCGCAACCAACCGCAAGAACCGAAAGAATGACCCTGAAATCCCCATCATCCCTAACGATGCGAGCGCCCTCGCGACTTTGGCTCCGGCTCAGTCCGTCCGAGCACCAAACCCTTCACGACATCAACGGCCCAGCAGCATCCCCGCTTCTGGGCTGTCCTCGCCGCAAAATGCGCGGAGTCTGGAGGACTGGGAAGTAGAAGACTTCGTTCTTCTGGCGACCGTCGATGGAGATCTGTACGCCAACGATCGACGGACTGGCAAGGAACGCTGGCACCTCGAGGTCGACCAACCCATGATCGAGACCAAGCACCACCGCTCCAAGCAATCCATCCTCGACGACGACTATAACCCAATTGACCACTATATCTGGGCCGTCGAGCCCAACCGCGAAGGCGGCATCTACGTATGGATCCCCGACTCGAGTACCGGTCTCGCGTGGACCGGCTACACCATGAAAAGAATCGTCGAAGAGTTGGCGCCCCACGCACGCGATGACACCGGCGTCGTTTACACGGGCGACAAGAAGACCACCATGATTACCCTCGACGCCGCCACTGGTCGCGTTCTAAAGTGGTTTGGCTCTGGTGGGTCTCACGTCAATGAGGCCGAGAGCTGTCTTCGACCCAACACTTTGTACGACAAAGACAATGAAGAGTGCAGTTCCACAGGTACAATCACGCTTGGAAGGACCGAATACACGGTTGGCATCCAACGGCTCGATGGAGTGCCGATCGCAACTCTAAAATACTCAGAGTGGAGCCCCAATAATTTCGACAACGATCTATGGCAGCAACACCACTCTTCCCTCGACAGCCGGTACATCACCAGCCAGCACGATGGCAAGGTATACGCCTTTGACTACGCCCGCTCCGAAAAGGCCGAGCCTCTCTTCAGTGAGAACTTTGCTACGCCAGTGGCTCGTGTTTTCGATGTCTGTCGACCATGGGATGCTACCTCGGAGAGCAACCCTAACCTTGTTGTTCTTCCGCAGCCACCCATGCCATCTCAGGATGAAACCATTTCTCGTATGCGCAGCAATAGCATCTTCCTGAACCAGACACGATCTGGAAGCTGGTATGCCATGTCGGGCCGATCATATCCCCTCATCATCAATGCTCCCATTGCCCAGATTTCCCGACCTGACTGGTGGGATATTGCTCCTGCCTGGGATACCATCAACCCCGAGAAGCTATCCAAGGTACTGGTGGGAACGCATTTCCTCGAAAACTTCGGGGGTAGCTTCAGCAAACCCCCTACTTTGCCTGCTGGTTCGATGGGTGACTACAATCAAATGAACCAGTACGACGACCCATATGAGGAGAATGAGAATGACTCCAATGTACCCAGCGTGTCAGAATACCCTGACGAGCCGACCATCATCACCAAGGTCAAGCTGCTCCCCCAGAGCGCTGCACAGAGTGTCTACGACTTTGTCAGCAACCCTATTCTCATCATCCTATTCTTCGTCACATTGATCTACAATGAGAAGAAGCTTCGACGATCTTATCATCGGTTTAGAACCAAGGGTTTCATGCACCAACTTCAGTACTATCTCGCATCTAGCCCTGATCCTCAGCTCATTGAAGACGATCAGAGTGACAGGGAGACGGAGCCTGTGATCCCGACACCTAACCAACCTGTCGAAGAAAAGAAGGCCGACAAGAAGACTGGCGACGCTACCCCTGCCGTCCCAGAGACGCCAGACGCTGCCGCTGAAAAGGACAAGGTGGAGAAGAATGAGGTGGTTGAGGTTGTTAATAGAGAGGCACCACCACCTCCCAAGGGAGCAAATGAACCCCTTGCCGAGACTCAACCTGTGGCCCAACCTGCGGCTCCAGCTTCTGCTGATGCGCCCAACGATGCTCAGCCTGCACCTCCCGAGAAGAAGAAGAAAGCCCATAGAGGGCGCCGAGGAGGTGTCAAGCATCGCAAGGGTCGTGCTCGCGAGGCATCTCAGTCTCGTGACGATGATCCTAACCAGACTGTGGAGGAGGCCGTAAACAATGCCAAGAAACTGGGTGACCGGCCCAGCCTCGAGCCTGATATCATGACTGTCGCCAATGACATGTCGTCTGTCACTGGTTCCATCATCCGTATGGGGAATATTGAAGTCAACACAGATGAGCAGCTAGGAACAGGTAGTAACGGAACCTTGGTGTTTGCTGGCAAGTTTGACGGACGTGAGGTGGCTGTCAAGCGAATGTTGATTCAATTTTACGACATTGCATCCCAGGAGACAAGGTTACTCCGGGAGAGTGACGATCATCCAAATGGTAATGCTCCCACAACTTGCGATTAATGTGTTTTTCACTAACAAAAATAGTCATTCGATACTACTCTCAACAGATGAGAGATGGGTTCCTCTACATTGCATTGGAACGTTGCGCCGCTTCGTTGGCCGATGTTGTTGAGAAGCCAAACTTCTTCCGTGAACTCGCCAATGCCGGCAGGCAAGATCTTCCTAGCGTGCTCTATCAAATCACCAACGGTATCAGCCATCTTCATGCGCTCCGAATTGTTCATCGGGATCTCAAACCTCAGAACATTCTGGTGAACATGGGCAAAGATGGTCGGCCTCGTCTCCTTGTTTCAGACTTTGGTCTCTGCAAGAAGCTCGAAGGTGGTCAGTCTTCGTTTGGTGCCACCACCGGACGAGCTGCGGGCACTTCGGGTTGGCGTGCCCCTGAGCTGCTTCTTGACGATGACGCTCGTGAAAGCGGCAATTTGGACTTGAACTTGAGTACCCAGAGTGGCTCAAACTCGGTCCTGGTGTCGGACAACATGGTTCACAACCGCCGGGCAACCCGTGCCATTGATATCTTCTCACTTGGATTGGTCTTCTTCTACGTCCTGACCAATGGCTCCCACCCGTTCGACTGCGGTGATAGGTACATGAGGGAAGTCAACATCCGCAAGGGCAACTATAACCTTTCGCTCCTTGATTCTCTGGGCGACTTTGCCTACGAAGCCGAGGATTTGATTGCGCAGATGATTGAGGCGGACCCCAAGAAGCGACCCAACGCTAGAGAAGTCATGTCTCACCCTTTCTTCTGGTCTGCTAAGAAGAGACTGGCTTTCCTGTGTGATGTCTCGGATCATTTCGAAAAGGAACCCCGTGATCCCCCATCTCCCGCCTTGGCAGAGCTTGAGAGACACGCACCCGAGGTGACGCGTGGCGACTTCCTGCGGGTTCTGCCCCGCGACTTTGTCGATTCTCTCGGCAAGCAACGAAAGTACACTGGCTCCAGGCTTTTGGATCTGCTACGTGCTTTGCGTAACAAGAAGAATCACTACGAGGACATGCCAGAGAATCTGAAGCGCAGTGTGGGTCCTCTGCCGGAAGGCTATCTCGCCTTTTGGACAGTTCGCTTCCCCATGCTGCTCCTGACGTGCTGGAATGTTGTGTACAACGTACAGTGGGAGGAGACTGACCGGTTCAGGGAATACTATGAACCCGCAGCCCTATAGAATGGTTGGCCCAGGGACAATTTTCCTTGAAACACGATGTGATGACGGGGAATGGATGACAGTTTGGGAAGATAACTAGTGTTAGTATCGCGTTGGATTATATATAAAAGTTTTTGATTTTTACCTTGATGAGAACATTCGTGAACTATTCAGATGCCATCGTGTTTAAGTTATTGACGTCCTTTCTCACCTTCACGAGCATTTATTTGTTCCATGCCGTTCACCAGTGGAACAGTCGTAGATTGCCCAATCTCATTATCGTACATGTATTCTTTGGTTCACAGTGCATTATATGAGGGAAAATCAAGTAGGAAGAAAATAGGCTTGTGCCCTTCATATTTTGTTCATCATCTCAACATCAACGCGCTCATGCGTCGTCTCGCTACAATGCCCTAACTCATGCTCTCCCCATCCTGTGTTATCTTTCTTTTTTTGTCTTCCCCGTTTCATTTTAAGTCTCTCTCCTGCCCACTCCCCCCAACACCGTGCTAAAAGTCCCTATTCATCATCATACAACTGTAGGACTTGACATGTATATATTCCTTATAACAAAAGGCTGGAATCAATTTCTTTCTTTTACTTGTTCAAACTTTTCTTTCACTCTTGGTTTATCCCCACTGGACCAGAACTTGCTTCTTGTTCTTCTTGCCCTTCTTTCCCTTGCCGGCTGCATCGTCAGCTTCTTTGGCAGGTTCCTCGGCAGCAGCAGACGAGCTGCCGCCCCATTGGAAGTTGGATTCGCGCTGGCCGTAGTCACGATGCACGAGGCGACCGCTTCCGTAGCCAAAGATTGTCGTCTGAGGCTTGGGCGCTGAGGGGAGTGCGGGGAAAGCGTCCTCGCCGCTCTTGTTGTTGCGTGGTCGGTTGTTGAGAGGAGGGGGTGCCGACTGCGATGTCTGGGCGGCGGATCCTGTGTTCCACGACGGGCGGGATGACGACGCAGAAGAGGGGCCGGCATTGGAGGATCGGGCAGCGGAGGGGCCAGCAGCGGGGAGAGACGGGAAAGCTGAGGAGGATGCAGTTGGCGGCTTACGCGCAGGAGTAGCCCCCCAGTTCTGGTTCACTTGCGGCGAGACAGGTGCCGGGCCCAACCGAGTACTGTTCTTAAGCTTCAGAACGCGGTTCGAGTGCTTCTGAGAGGGCGCCGCGTTTGGTAAGGCAGGGTTGGTCGTGGCGGCGCTGGCCCAGCCGCTTGAACTTGACGTGGCACCATGCATGCCGCTGAGGCCGGGAAGACTGGGGTAGTCCTCGTTGATGGCTCGCCAGTCCTGCCAAGCTTTTCGCAAGTCGTCGGACTTTTTCTTGTCCTCAAATAAGTCGGCAACCTCGCGGACAAGGGTGCCCAGAGCGTTGGAGGAAACATCAGCAAACAGGGTGAAGAATGCATCAATCAGTTGGGGAGCAGTGAAGCCGCCTTGTCTGTACGATGAAATGTGGTTGCGGAAGGTATTCATCTTGTGGGAATCGTTGCCAAGCAGGTTGGAGGCGCGCTCGATGACAGAGTTGTGACGCACCAGGCGTGCCCGCTCCTCGGGACCAAGGTTGGCTGTATCGGTAATGTTGAGCTGTTGAGCAGCCGCGCTCAAGTCATTCTGACTCGATCGTGGTGTCGATGAGGCATGGCGATGAACCTGGGGCGTAGAGGCAGATGGAGTAGGGGGAGGAAGAGTGGGAGCGGCAGCGGCAGCGGCAGCAGGGGCGGGTGCTGGGGCAGACAGTTGGCCGCCAAATGTGCGGTTTGTCACTGACTGAGCAGAGTGAATGGCCATTTGGCGCTGGAAGGCGAGCTCGTCTCTTCGGAGCGGCTGAGCTGAGCTGACGGGCGTGGGCTCTGCGTTGGGATCGCGGCCCCGACCCCTATTTCGACCACCGCGACCCTCGTTGTCACGTCCACCACCACCCCTTCGCTCGTTCTGGTACGACTGTCGGTAGTCGAATCCTGAAATGTCGACTACTCGGGCGTCTCTGCCAGTCGTCTTGCCGCCATGCTCGCTGAGCTGGTGGGCCTGCAAGTCCAGCTCGGACTCGAAGACGACGAACTTCTTCTCCATGCACTCTCGGTCGGAGCACAGATAATGATCCTTCTTAAAGTGCTGCTCGAGGGCATTGTAGTCCATGTAATAGTGAGGTTTCCTAGAGTCTCTTCTATCGCAGAGGAAGCATCTCTCGTGCTTCATCCTGCAGTGCTCGTACAGCTTGTCGTCGTCGTAAAAGCGCTCGCCACAGAAGCCGCACAGCGGGTGGCCCTTGAAGCCGGACTGGTCGGATGCGCCGGGCTTGTCGTCGCCATGGCGCATGTGCTTCTCGAGCTCGCGATCGCCAAAGAGCTCGTGCTCGTGGGTAAAGACCTTTTTGTTGCGGGTACAGAGGTCGCACATGCGCTTGCGATGGACAGACTTGACATGGCGGTGCAGGTCGGGCCAGCCCAGGCCGGCGAAATCACACGAGGGGTCGGGGCAGTTGTATCGGAGGAGGAGGACCGTGTCGCCAACAATGTCTTCGTTGGTGTACTTGATTCCAATGTTGGTGTCGGTGGTGGTGATTTCCGAGGCAGTATAGTCCTCGAATCGCTTTTCAGGGTCATCGGTGAAAATGACGAAATCTGCGGGGGTCTAGGGGGCGTGGGTTAGTTACACAGCGGATTGTTAGCAGGGTGAGTGCATCTCATACACGACAGTGTGCGCAGTCCTTCGTCTTATAAAGGGCTCTCATGCGCAGGCCGCAGATGTGGCAGGTTGTGTGGTTGCAAGGCGCAATTGATGTGTGGGCAACGGGGTTTGCGCAGATGAAGCACACTTCGGCGTCGTCGTCGCCGTCAGCGACCTCCTTCCCGGCAGCAAGAGCGTGTGCCCTCGAGGCCGCAGCGGCGACATCTTGAGCGGCAGGGCTGGCTGGCACATCGGCGGCGTTGTTATTTCCACCTCGTCCACGACGGCCGCCTCCTCGTCGGTTCTGGTTGCCCTTGCCGCGTCCACGGCCACGGCCACGGGAGCCATCGCCGGCGCCGCGGGGCTGGGATTGGGATTGGGATTGGGATTCAGAGGGCGTCGGGCCCGAGTCGTCGCCGGGAGCCATGATGAGATTCGGTTGTGCGTCTGGTGGGAGCTTGTCGGCGGGGGTATCCAGGGCTACTGGCTGGATGCTTGTCGGTGTCGTCAGGGTTGCAGAGAGGGCCTTGGGGCCTGGGGCCTCGATGCGGGCGTGGTAGTGATGGGGGTGTGTTCAGGGTCGTCCAGCAGCTATCCGATACAGTCTAGGGCTATGGAAATGTCAAGAATCGACGCTGGTTACGTCGACTAGATTTTATTTGGGCCGCCGCCCACTGCCTCGCTCACTCCCCCGGATGGCGGGGCACCTTCCACTTTCCCAGCAGAGTCAGACCGGTGGCTTGTGGCGCGTGCGAGGAGCGAGTGGGGGTCGCATTGTGGCTCGGGGACTGGATTCTGCCTGTGGCGTGGCTGAGTAAAGTGATGCAGTATGACTCTTCGTTTTGTCAGCCGAAATGAGTTATACGGGGGGGTAATCAATCGCTGGTGCGAGGAGATGATTTGCTCGTTTCCTATGAGTCAATCATTGGATCTCTTTCAGATGACTTACCTCTCGTGTGTTTGTCTCTTTTGGGGCTATTGAATATGGCACTCACAGCCACCCGAATAATCATGTAATTTCATTCACGTCTTAGCAGCAGCGGCTCCCTAGTTGCTTCTTCAAACCCGAACCCTTTGATATTATTCCAAGAATCTATAAACCATTCCAATTATCTTTTTATATGTACTTGCATGTTACTTGACCAAATTTAGAAACCACTCAAGTCAAACCCCTTCTTGGCCATTGGACATCTCTGATCCACTGCGCCCGCCCTTGTCGTTGAAAACGCCGGCTTGCCTTTCTCACTCATGCCAGTCTTGACGCCGCCGCCAAAGACGCCAATCTCGGGCATCTGATTCCAGCCCGGCCCCTTGGTAGGGTCCTTGGCAAACTTGGCCCAGGCCGCCTGCATCTTCCTGCTCACCTCGCGCTGGAACTTGGTGGAGCCCTCCTGGGGATATGTGCCAAACACCATCTTTAGCTCTGCGCCGTGGTATGCGCGGCTGTCCGGGAAGAATTCGGTGTTGGGGAAGCTGGCGTTGTAAATGTACCGCCACGTGTCGATGCCAACGGCCTTGCTGTCCTTTGTAAGCCACGCGGCGGGGCAGCTTTGCAGGTACTCGGTGAGTAGTACAACGATACGGTCCGTCTCGCTGTTGATACCAGGCGACCCAATTGGGTACTTCGATAGGATCTCCCTGAGGGGCAAATCAGCAAGGAATCCTAGGTCCTTGATTTCTGGGACGTTTTCTTTCAGATAGCTAAAGGCATCTGTTTCGTTTGTTTGGACGAGGTATCTTGCTTCGTCATTGTTGTATCCCACTAACACGGGAACTCGTGCGATTTTGGGATCCTTTGGTGTGGAATCAACCCGATTCTGGTGAGCATCATCCGGAACCGTGATGCCGCCATCCGGGCTGGGGCCAAAAGAGATTCCGTTCTCCTCAACAATCTTCTTGAGCTGCAAGGCGGGGACCTTGCTAATACAGTCGAGGATGTCCTTGCTAGAACTGCACTTTGTTTTCTCGGCTAGCGTGAGCCATGCAAACGGGTCGCTGTCTTTGAAGTTGTAACTGCCTTGGCCAGACTGCAAGATGGCTGCACGGAAAGGCTGAGGGTTTGGCGGAGCAGTGACAAGAAAGTCTACGCTTTGAGCGCCGGCACTCTCTCCGAAAATGGTGACTTTTTTGGGATCGCCTCCCAACTTGGCAATGTTGCGCTGCACCCAGTCCAGAGCAAGGCGTTGATCTAATAGCCTGTTCACATGGTTAGTATATCAACATGTAAAAGTGATTGTTTGATCAACTCACCCCAAGTTCCTCTCGCCAACTGGGATTTCTAGTGTTTGAGGAAACCCAAAGACGTTCGTTCGGTAGTTGATTGTTACCACAACCACGTCTTGGTTGGCCGCAAAGCTGCTGCCGTCGTACATGGGGATGGAGTTGGCCCCAAAGTTGAATCCTCCGCCGTAGATCCATACCATGACAGGCTTGGAGCCCTTTTCAGCTTTTCCGGGTGCGTAGACGTTCACGTTGAGACAGTCCTCGCTCTCGCCAGCTGGGGGCGGCGGCGTGTTGCCAAACCGGACCAGCATCTGGTGCTGCTTCGAGTCTTCTGTGCCATTGAACTTTTGGATGCACGCCGGCTTGTACTCCGTTGCATCATAAGAGCGTGACCACGATGCCACCTTCTTCGGGGGCTTGAACCGGACGGGCTTGTCGGCAAAGGGAATGCCGAGATACTTGTTGACAGTGACTGTAGACGAGGGCAGGACGGTGGTTGTCCCAATGATGGTGCCCGAGTCTATGACAGCAGTCGGACAGTCCTTGGTGGGAGCTGACCATGCCGTGGCCGCAAGCACAGCCAGGGTGAGTAGAGCTGAAAACGCCATGACGCAAGACAAACCGGTGAGTATGCTCCGGGAGGAGGGCGGCCAGGTTCCCATGATGAAGGCCATTTCTCTTTATACATGTCAGATAACATCCGGTTCAATGTCTCTCTCCAGCCCATCTCTAGCGTGCGCTCTGACGTAAACCGTCCGTGTTGGTCGACTGCAGATGAGTGTGGCGCTCGCCAAACTCAACTGTTTGGCTACGTAGGTAGGGATTTGCCCAGTCCTCCTAAACCAAATCGGTGGGCACATCTCGCCCCAATCTCGAGCTTCCCACCCGAGCTCGCGTCCCTGCGTGTGATGGGAAATTTATTAGGGACTGTCTTTGTCTTGTCTGGGCTCAACGGCAGTGTTCGGACGCCGGGCGCTAATAATAACGCCGGTTTCCAGTGCTTTTTAGTGACTGTGCCCGGACGATCTCGCAGCTAGTGCTGCGGTTCCTTCTGCCCTTGCCTTGAATGGACTTGCTTGCGAGCGATGGCGAGTTCTTACACGCAGGCTCGCAAACATTTGCTTGGCAATCCGTTCACGTATGGTGGCTCAGAATGTGATTCACTCAGCCTGGACAAGATAAAGTTGTTGGTTTGGATCGCGACAGCAAGAGGCTAGCCAGCTTCCAGACGAATACTTGATCGACTAAAACCTTCCGGAACAGGACATGGGGTGTGCTGCGTCTCCACCGCTCTCCCGGACAGTAGCGGTAACGCTAGCGGGCTGGGTTGAATCCCGATCGGCGGTGTTGTTGGCTGGGCACTCGACTCAGATGCCGGGGACGGTTGGAGGCTGAGAGTGCCATGCGGTTGCGCATTCCAGGCATAATATTATCCCCGAGATCGCGATCCCAACGTTGGCAAGTTGGGCCTCTTACAGACAACAGGCAGCCTACACCGGATCGACGGGAGACGGCAATCGTGGGCGCGGGAGCACGGGACAGAGCAAACTTAATTAGATGAAAATGGAACATCCCGCATATGATAATGTAAATAAAGCCAGGATTAGTATGTCTTGCCGTCCTTGTTCCAGATTAAACGGTGTACACGGTGCTTTCTTTTTTTGCTCACCAAGCGCGGAGGAGGGAGAAGCTCCGAGAAGGCCTGTTGGTGGACTCATATTTGAACGGTGTGATTTAATTAGACAGTCGAAGCACTGATTATCGAATCCAACAAGATGAGTCTGCTGCAGCACCTGAACGAATGCGAGGTGCAGATACGCGCCTCTACAGCCAATGTTGATGCCTCCCCTGCATTGGAGCTGTCCCAGTAGGTTTCAATTGTGCACTCCAGCTTGATAATCAGGGATAGCTCGCGTGCAGGAGCATCGTTTGTAGTAATGCACTACCTCCCACCACCAAAGACTCATGCTTTCAAGGGTTGAATCCTACTCTTCTTCACATACCGTTTCATTATGCACCCGATGTGCGTTGGCCAAACGCCTGGTCCTCGCTTCGCACCATCATATCCATCACGGCTCAGCCCGGGCGAGGCTGTGGCCCGCGAAGCCCCAAATGAAACTCCACAAGCATGTCACTGGCCAAGGGTCCGAAACCTCTGCTGGGTCACAACCACCGTTCAGTGTAACTGCCACCTGACATGAGATAAAATCCTCCTTAGCCCCCAAGGCCCACATGGTCCCCTTCGGAGCCGAAGAACCCCTACGCCGGACCCTGGGTTTAGGATAAACTCACTCTTAGCGCGCATCACCCGCCAGCCGATTGCTCAACGTCACAAGCGAATCTGCAAGTCATTGCACTCTGCGAAAAGGAGGAAAAGGGAAAGGAAAAGGGACAGGAAAAGGGCTTCAGCCGTACTGCAACATAGAAAGCCCTATACTGCCATGGCCCCCCGACAGGCCGGGTCTGTCAGCCCCCGGTTGCTGTGCCGCACTCGCCATAGTTGCATTCACAACCAACATGCAGAAGCCCAAACCCCTTCAGGAGGAGCCTTATCCATCACAAGCCTAGCCCCCAACGGTTCCTTTTACATACAGGGTACAGGCCTACAAGAGATGAAGAGATAGAAAATTAAGCCAGATGCCACAATTTTTTAATTTTTGGCGACTCAAGAGTCGTTGCGGATTTGTCTCCTCACGAGTCTGTCCGAAACACCAAGAGACAAGCGGCCCGCCTTTGAGCATTCCAAAATGCTGCCCACTCGCCTTCCCATATGGGGTTTGGCATGCGCCTTCTGGGCTGTGCTGGTGTCTGGAATTTCAATCTCGCCACCAAAGCCTGCGTTCCTGGGGCCCCGCAGCCAGCCGCTTGCAGTATCCAGCTCGGATGCCGCGCGTCTCATCCACCGGGCCCTATCTGATCTGACCTTAGCTGAGAGGAGCACCACGCAAGAGAATAGCACATCTCTCGATAAGAGCTGGGTAGATGCGGTGCTATTTACTTACACGGAGTTCGTTACGCTGACGCGGCCTTTGAACTTGAAATTTCTAACTTGAAATAGGGAGGCGGATGTGGACACCAAAGCAGGCAATGCCACAGTCTCAGCCGGAGTGGAAATCACCTGCACGACATGCTACATCAAAGGAAACGCCACTGCCAGCTTCACAGTGGCCGAAAGCTTCAACGCTAGCCAGGCGTTTTTCAACTTTACGGCAGAGGTTAAAGATGAAGTCGAACAACTTGGCACCGCAGCCGTTGACTACATTGAACAGTACTTCGACGGTGTGGCAACAAAGCTGGAAGACGGGATAGACCTCGAGGACTTTGATTTTCCTCCCATGAACATCAGCTTCGATGTCGAACTACCGGAGATTCCCGAGTGCAAGCTGCATTTCCGGTTCGACGGCATGGAGCTGTACATGCTCATGGACACGGTCCTGTCTGCTGGCGCCACATATACCCTGAACCTGTACACGTCAAAGTCGATACTGGGAATCTCGGTCGGCAAGAACCTGGAAATTGGAGCCTTGTTTGCCATTGACCTAATTCTTAGCGTTGACGGCGAGATTGACATAAGTTCCGGGTTCCACATCAAGCTAGAAGATGGTGTCACATTGGACCTTGCCATGTTTTCCAAAGACGTGTCCAACGTGGAATTGTAAGTCTAAGGCATTTCCTACCGCGCAATTTGTAGTACATTGACATATCTTGGTAGCAACGGCGGTCAATTCGAGTTTCTGCCAGTCACCATCGAAAGCGCTGGTGTTGTGCTCAAGGCCGTCCTGCGATTAGGCGTATCAGTAGGCTTTGAAATTGGGTCCCCTGATGTAACCATAGCAGGCATATCAGTCACCGAAGCCAGTGTTGGAGTCGAAGTTGGCGTGTATGCCAACGTGGCCGAGTTCATCACCAACGTCACCGCTTCCCTAGACGAGGACAGCGATTGCGCGCTCCAAGTTGTCGAGTCGTACCAGCTGGCTCTTGGAGCCATGGCCGGTGCCTCAATTGCAATTGACGAACACACTTGGGGCCCTGTGCCACAAACTGAGATACCCATCTTTTACACCACCCTGGCAGAGGCATGCGCCATCCAAAAACAAAATGCTACTACTACTTCGGCCGTAGAAGCAATCACAACCGGTACCCTGGGTCCTAGGGACAATGACGAAGACGATGACTTGACCACCACGACAATCAAGAGCAAAACGGTCTATGTCGGCGTGGCCTGCCTGTCCGAGGGCCTAGTCAACTGCCCCGTGTCTCTACAGACGACCACCAAATTTACAACTACAAAGACCCACGTTACGGTCATCTCGGCCGAGTCCGAGGCAACTTTCCCCGAGGCCACACAAACTACCGTCATCAACACCATTCCGTTTGGCGATAGCGTAAAGGAGCTGAAAGCAACTTCTGGAAGCCCGGTTTCGTATACCCCACCGCCGGAAACTACGACGGCCTCATCCGAGGATAGCGATGGCGAGGACGAAAGCCCCAGTAGTGACGACAAGCACAAGAATGGCAAGGGGGTTCCGAAGAGCACCATTATTGGAGTCAGCGTTGGCTTGGGATTGGCCGCGCTGATTGGCGTTGTCGTTGTCCTCGTGTGAGTTTTATCTGATCTCTTGTCTCCAATGTCATTTTGGGAAACTTGCTGACAATTTAACCCCGAGCAGCTTCTGGATGAAGAAGAGACAGCAATACAAGTCGGTACAGAAACACGAGGATACAACATCCGACTAAACAGAATCGGCTCATGCAATTGGTTCAGAAAGAAGTATTTTAACCAGCATGGTCCACATGGTTGGCCTAGGAGATTTGTCCGGCGAGTGACGTCAACCAGTCGCCGAAGTGAGCGACTTCATCCGCGCAACTACGCCGTTGAGCTCGCAAAGAAAAGAAAACACTCATTGCATTAGGAAGATGAGATTTGGGCATTTTCCTGGATCAGGCCCGGGAGATTCTGCAAGATGAACATGCAGCATCTCAAACAAGGGTGTGGTACATGTCGCACTCGTCTAGCAGCTTCTGGCGGCTTCATGGTGACATCCCACACCCCCTGGCACACACCATCGGGACCGCGGCACATAAATCTCGATCGTTGACATCACGGATGCAATGGCGCATTTGAGTTAAAAATAAAGTTAATTTCATTTCAAATTTCATCACCCTAGACGGTGTTATACATGTGTATTGTCTAGAGGGTTATTCATGATTCATATCTCCGTCTAGTATTCGTGGTGGCGGTGTCGGGGTTGCTCGTTACTGTTCCTCTGGTTAGCTACTGTTCTCTAGGGTTTATATGTCACCCGGGGTAAGGACTCACGGGTTGTACTCGTCGTACTGGCCGTACTGCTGCTCGTAGTAGTGCTCGGCCTGCTGCTTGGCGTGGTGCTTGGCCTTCTCGCGGTCGACGTAGTCGAGGCCCTTGGTCTCGACGAGCTTGTCGACCTCGGCGCCGGCGATACCAGCAATGAGCTCCTTGGCAAAGGCGTGCTTGACGGGCTCGCCTGCAACATGTGTTAATTACCGAACATCGAGAAGGGGGGCCAGTCGTTGCTGCATACCATTCTTGCGCTGTCTGTCCTCGAACAGCTTCATGGCCTCGAAGGCGGCACCACCGGCGAGAGCCTCGTGTGTCCACTTGGCCTCGTGGTGGCTCTCACCCTCGTAGAGGCGGTCACGGTGCTCACGGCCCTCGTCTGTATAAGGCGTCAGTATTGTCCGTGCAGCTCGACAGAGGGAGTGGGCAAAAAGACTCACCGAATCCGAACATTTTGATGAGTTGGTAGTGTGGTAGGGAATAAGAATGTATGAGATGGTTTGATGCAGAATAAAGAACTGCTCTTGGAGGGAACACCAGAGGATGTTATATAGCTGTCCGGAAGCTTACCCCTCGGACCCCTCAAACCCCTCGTTCCCCCGTTCACAGCCCACCTCGACACTTAGTCCCAGGGTCCAGAAGCAGTCGTCAACCTTAGTTTCAGCTTCAATGGACTCAGGGCCATTGACTCTGGCGTCATGCTCGTACGTCATAGCCGAGGCGATTCATGCGGCCTCTGAGGCGGGTTCGCCTTAGTCAAGGAGGCCCCGCGACCCATGCTGAGCTGGGAGCTGGGAGCTGTCGTCGCCTGGCCCCGGGCATCAAACCACACAGGAGGCCCCCGTAGTCCTCGTCTGTATTCGCCTTGCCCTTGGCCGGTCGCTGGTCCACCTGTCGCCGATGTATTCAGGGGTCGGCTAAGCTGCGCCGGCCTCGCCAATGGCGACACGGCTGTCGATGTTAGATCCGGGATCTCGGCACGTCCCCACTCTCTCGGTCGATCTGCGCCCCGACTTTTTTGGTGGATTGGCCCATGGCACCCGGGCTGAGCGCTGCCGACATTTCCGAACTTTGGGGAATCTGGCTGCTTCGTTCTGGACTTAATCGGCTCAACGCTGGTGGTTTTTGTTTTTGAGGCTGGAGATTCCCCCGCGGGCGTTGCTAGACATTGAGGCGTCTTGGTCTAGATCGGCACACGTTCCTGAAGTCCCAAAAGTAAAACTCAACCCCGCCTGGACAACGGTCTCGACTCTCTTCAGAGCATGTGTTTAGGAAAGCTAGATTCTAAAGTAAACGGCCCAATTATTTCAACGTTAGCCGGGGATACATGCAACCATGTGGAGGCACAAATATACTTGAGACGTGCATGCCCTTGACGTGAATGCCTTGAGGCTCAAAAGGGTAGCCTCACCAACATGCCGAAGCCTGGGATGTAACCGCCCCCTCATCGGTACATCCTCAGAAGGATCAGCAAAGGCCTAATCGCCCAACCTGGCTGGGGACTGCAATGCTACAACTTAATGCTTCTTAATACGAGGAGCCGAGTTATGCGGCCGGAAACATACGTGTTCAAAGACGGTCACCATTGTTAGCCCACCCGGTCCCCATCGATAGTCGTATGCAAGGTAGCTTTGACAGCTTTTAGCCGGATGCGCAGATACATGCATACATGCCAAAGTCCCCCCTAGGCCAGATGGCTACGCGTACACTTGTGCGTCATCTGCCCAAACAGAACCCGAGGCCGCACACCTGTCAGACATGCCACACTTCCTAAAAATGAAGCTTGAAACCAAGCGCACCCGAGACTTGCCTGTTGCAACCCATGCAAGGCGCCAGAGATGATACCCTGCACTTTTGGCCACCCTAGTCATTCCAGGCCAATGGCACAGCTCCTTCACCCGAGTAGTGCATGAGAACGAGGAGGTATTTTCCGAGCTTCTTAGGAGCGGAAAGTTGTAGCTTAGAGCTGGTCGGGCATTACGTGGTAATACCCAAGGCCCGAGGAAACCAGAGATGCATGGCTATCCAAGGGACGAGCATCCGTCCAAGCTCACGTCGAGTTTCAAAACCTGCCATTGAGTTTTGCCATGAGCAGGTTTAAAAATAGCCCGACCCCTCCTTGCGGATGAGGTCGAACCTGTGGGGAAGTGTCTGCGTACCCAGACCGCTATAGGACAATCGTTGCGTAGTGTTGACACCATGCTGTACATGTCTTTCCTCGTCTCAGCCTCAACCAGAAGAATCCAATTCAGTTCAGAAACACAGCGAATTAATAATCTGTACATTTATAGGCAGTCCGTCATCCTGATACTCGACAGTTTGGGCTATCGACAGACAGATATGCCACCGAAAGTTACTGGCTTCAGCCTGGTATCTTACTGGGGCACAGCCTTGCAACAGTCACACTAAATTGATGATACCGTTACATAGCTACGCAAGTCACAATTTAAATCCCAGGGATGGAAAAGCAGCAGTGTATCGTATCGCCATGACCAGCGTATCGTGAATTTGGCATGATGCTATTTTACTCCATTTCATCATCTTCGCTCTGCCAAACGCACCAAGATACCCCTTACTCAAGCCATGCCTCTTGACCTGGCAGAGATTCGACTCAACTCAACTCTCCCCAGAGACGTTATTGACCAATGTTCAATTCAATAGTGAACAAAACGTCGTCATCCAACGCTGAACCCTTTCGCACCCGTCCGGGATGTAGACTTTCCCCCTCCAACCC
>NAGG01000344.1:0-16992 GCA_003031705.1 Calonectria naviculata
GGGGGGTGTGGGATGGAGCAAAGAATGGGAAACTGACGTTATTTTTTTTCTCTGGGCGGGTTGGAAAAAAACGTGGGGGAATATTTCAGTCGATTTCGTCACCTCACAGAAGCTGCACGGCCGATGTCGCTGGGTGCTCACCGAGGGTGTAGCGGGTTAGGCCACTACCGACGAGCCGATTAGTGCACTGGAGGGTGCTGTAGGAGGGCTGTAGGAGGGCTGTCGGTGGGTGCTCAGCCCTTTGAGTGGTGCTGTCTCTGCATGTCTGAGTTACCGAGGATGAGGGGCAAGACAGCACGGCACACGACATGTCATGACAAAAGGGATATTGTTTTATTACTTCACATTTTGTTTTGCTATTATTAGGCCTTGTAGTTGGTCCCCCTTGAATTGGTGTTTTATCTTTTCCTTTTCTTTAATAATGTTCGTGCCATCTATTTTGAATTGACTTGGTCACGGCCGTTGGAAGTGTGCACATTCGGCACAACTTTGGCTTTTTCGTATTTCCTCTTTCTCAACTTACGAGCGCCAACACAGCCTGAAACTTAGCCCTAGAACTCTGCTGCATAGTTGGCGTATACCTTCACAAGCCCTCGTAGTTTAATCCGATTCCCCAGCCATTTCCAATTCTAAAATAAACTCGCCAGCCTTTGTATTTTATTCTCAATGCTGCAAGTAGTTTGGGCTTGCGTTGGGTGGAATGGAGAATACGCTAGTTTTGGTGACGGACCGTCTAAGACTTGATAAACCACCCGTGACCACAGAGGCTGGTCAAACTCATGCTCCAAATTGAGAATACAATCTTTTTACTCTAAATTCCAAGAATTATATTTGAATGCTTTATTCTGGAAAAAAGCCAAATTCCACGTTTCGCTGACACCACTTCCTAGTGCATCATAGCGCACTGTACCCATGTAAGTAACTAGACCAAACAAGCTCATGCCAAACCTCGCAATCGTATACAAGGAGAGGGGGATTTTAAACAGATGCGGCCCCTGGTCAATTCTGAGTCTGATTACCCAATGCAACCCAGTACGAGTACGAGGCAGTGCTCGTTTCGAGTGTCGATCATGATAACTTGTAGTGATTGGATCTCCGGGACGCCAAAGACTAGGGGTAGAAATCCGTCATAGATGTCTTGTCAACTCGTCTGATAAGGGAAATGATCCGGCTCATTTGAAACCCATCGGCTATGTGCAACGGAGGAACTAGGAGAGGGGCTAATGCTTTGGACTAGAGGACGTATTTGACGATGAAGCTGAATGAATTTATTAGACACGTGGTCATTTCTTTGGATCGAGTAGAGTTTTTTGTTCAATAAGGACGCCCATGGTCTTTTTGTGGACTTGATATTCGTATTCTGGGCTCGAAGCATGGGTCTCGCTGCCAAGATTCTCCTTTTTGATCGCACAGGGCTTCCCCACCAGCTCGTATACGATTCCCTGCTGGCCTTCTGAAAGTAGTCTGTTTTGGTGACTGGCGTGGTTTTGTACTGACATGTTGAATCCGCCCCCGCCTTGTGACGACAATTTGACCATCCAGAGTCCAAGAGATAGAGGCGAGAATGAAGCAAGACAAGGTAGAGGTGGGATCATGCACGGGTGAACTCCAATCGAAGCTGGAATGACGTTTGGCACTGAAAATGTACATCATCATCACATCAATGTTGAATTAATTATACATACACCTTGCCGGCAAGAATTGATCTACACATCAACTCTCCACAAAGCAAGTTCTCTAGGATGGGAATATCCTCTTTGTAAAATACTAAAACAAGCCCAAGAAAACAAGAAGCCCTGTATTCTAGGATATTATCTATACAAGATGCATGCAGACAAGAGACCTCCGTCCCCGTTTCTATTCCGCCCATCGCTTCTCTATGCTGGCCTTCCACTCCGTAAAACTCGCAACGCCCCCATTCACAAGCAAAATCTCTCCGTGGTGCAGGCGCCTCGTCAGCGGGGGCACCGAGAACCACTGGTGGTCGCTCCGGCAGAGCAGGTCCTCCCGGTGGTCGCTCGTCTTGTTGCCGTCCTGCTTGATGACCTTCAGGCACTTGTTGCAGTAGCTCTCCATGCAGTACTCGCACATGCTGTACTCGTCCGCGGGGAGGATGTAGTCCAGGCACTGCGCGCAGTAGTGCTGCGTCGACTGCACCTCGGGCAGCTTGGGCTCGAGGCGCGTCATGACGGGCGAGTCGGTGGGGGTGCTGAGCAGGCGGGCGTCGACCTTGCGCATCGACTGGGCTAGGGCGCGGGCGTTGTCGATGTCGTCGGCGGCGATGAGCAGGCACAGGAGGTTCTCGAGGGCGTACTCGTCGTTCTGGGCGTCGTCGTCGGCGAGGATCTCGAGGCTGTCGAGGATGAGGTTGCGCAGCATGGGGTCGGCCTCCTGCTTGCGGCCGAGCATGCGGTAGAAGCACGACAGGTAGATGGCGGCGACGTTGATGTCGGAGCCGACCATGTTGAGCGGCATGTCCTGGTTCTGGTGCTTGCTCTGCTGCACCTGCACGCGCTCGAGCTTCTTGATCCAGTCGGCGGCGTCGGGCGACTGGAGCCCCGCGCTGAGGATCTTGCCCTTGTACAGCGAGGCGAGCTTCTGGAAGGCCATGGCGTAGGCCTGGCGCGTGGGCACGTTGCCGCGCGGGCGGTACTCGTAGAAGGAGATTTGCTCAAAGAGGGTGATGGCCGATGCTGTGTCGCGGCTGTAGGCGTACGTTGCGCCGAGCGAGTGCCGGAGGTAGAGCGCCTTGAGGGGATCACGCAGGTCGTGGGCCAGGTCGATGGAGGCCTGCAGGTGGTCGATGAAGAACTTGGCCTCCTTGGCCTTGCTGGCCGCCTTGGGGATCCAGTCGATGACCATGGGCTTGTTGTACTCCTCCAGGAGCATGTCGGTAAGTCTAGTCCTATCGTTGTCGGCGTCGGTGACTTGGCCCTGTAGCTCGTGGAGGAATTGGACTACCTCTTCGTGACGATTCTCAACGGCCAGGAGCTCCAGGTAGCCAAATTCTGCCTCAAAGGACTCCGAGATGCTGAGGTATGTCTCATTTGCGCTCTTGATGGCCTTTCTAAAGTACTTGAGTGCGTTGTCGATCTCGCCAAGTTCACTGTAGCACTCGGCAATCAAGTAATGGTCTTTGTATAGTCGCCATTTGGTGCTTCTGAGGGCCCGCTCCTCGAGATTTCCCTTTGCGAGACTCTGCTCCTCGATGACCTCGCACTCCAGAGTCTGCTTCAAAGACTCCTTGTAGCGGCCATCCCTCCATAGGCAGTATGCAATGCGGCCCTTGGTTTCGACGCTGTTTGGGTCATACTTGAGCGCCTTGTCGTAGTGTAATAGCGCAGTAGTGTTCATGTCGTTGGTTAGGTATGTGCTTCCAAGGCGACAGTGGTAGTGAGCCGACTCTTTGATGTTTGCCCATGCGGCAGCCTTGACAATTCGCTCTGAGACAGCGACGTCTGACCAGTGAGTCCTGGTGCGAGACCACGAAACTCCCTCCTGCATGAAGGCGATGGCCTGGACAATCTTGAAGCAGAACAGGGTCGGGACATATTTGGGGAACTCATCAGACAGCCACGCTCGGGCGTAAAGATCACCGATTGGCTTGAAGATTCCGGGAGATTCCTTCACGCCCTTGGTAGCCCAGTCTCTGGCTTCAGGGGTTAGGGATGCCAAAACATCGGGGTCGCTCATCCACTTTCGGATGCCTACGATGTTGTCATCGGTGAGAACCTCAAGGCCTTCGTTGTTCTTCTCGTACATGATACTCCATTCGAGAATGACGGCATCATCCGTGAGCATCTTGTAGATGTGCTGGCCAAGGATTCGCCTATCCTGAGAAGAGATCGTGGCTGGGTCAATAGCAGCAACATGTTCCTGCCAGTACCATGCCGCGTATTCTTTAATTGCTTCGCGTCCCTCGCCTAGGTCGTACTTCTCAAACCAGGGCTTGTCGGTAAAGATTGAAAGACAAGTCTTTAAGATGTGAACTCTTGCTGCAGTCGGGTCAAATCCAATAGACGTAGAGCCAACTCCAGATGCAAGAGTAGTCGAGTTTTCTTTGCTGAAAAATTCCTTGACTGATGTGTGGAAGAAAGAGACGTATGTGGTAGCCTTGTTTGAGCGAAACTCCATTTCACTCTCAATGTCGTATAGATCAGGGTTAGACATGGGGCTGTAGTTGCGCCCGGCAGGGCTGCGTGCCCCAGGACTATGTCGTCCAGGGCTGTGCCTGGCTGGGCTGCGTCCCGCGAACGGGCTGCGCCCTCCGATGGGGCTATGGGTTGGTGAGAGCTGGCTTCGCGAGTTGCGGCCGCTAGGGGACAGGTTTCGAATCAGATCCAGAGAAGGATCGGAGCTTCTGAAAACGTTTCGGGGCTTTGGGCTGCCGTTGGAGCTGGGTCGTCGAGCTGAGTTGGAGGAACTAGGGCGCCTGGCTGAGCTTGATCTTCTGCCGCCTTCCAGCCGGTTCTTTCTCTCGTAATCTTTGATCAAATCGTCGGTAGTCATGCCATCCTCGCGCTCGAGCTCGAAGAAGCAGGCAAACGGGCCTCTCAGCGTTTCCTCAAGGGCGAAAGGAGGGTCTCCAAACTTAAGGATGAGAGCAGCCTCTAATTGTCCTAGACTCAGCACCTCCTCGGCGCAGGCAACCCAGCTCAGCAGCTCGTTGAGATCCCTGGCCTGGTCGTCCAGGATGGTAGCTGAGAGACTCTTGAGAGATTGCATCAGCATGCCGTTAATCTCCTTGGGGTATGACTGCAGGCTCTGCAAGATGGACCTGGGATGTCTCTTTCGGCTGACTTCGGCAAGCATGAACTTGGCGAGGATAAATAGACCATCGACCTGGGCTTGCATGGCTTCAATCATGTCATCTTTGACATCTCCGGGGAGACGACTAAAGACTCGTGAGTGCAAGACGCTGTCGGTAATGTATGAGTTGACATCCTGTGCGTTGCGGTCAGGCGTGACGTGAAGCGTCTTTACCACCTGCCCGTCAGCCAAGGGATCGAGGGTAAAGTTGACGGTTTCAGTCAAATGAGGCCTTCCAATTAGAGCGACCTGGACTTTGCAGTGGTCCGGTCTCGTGGCAGTTTCGTCGTCTGCACTTAGCTGCTCGAGTAACTCCTGAACCTCTTCGGGATCCGCCTCGTCAATACCGTCCAGGAAGAGGAAGATTGTCTTTTCTCGCTTGTCATCCTGGAAAGGCTGCACGAGGAGTTTCCTAAAAGCACTCGGGATCGTCTTGATCTCGTCGCTGCTGTGGAGCAGCCCGAGAAGCGACTTGGCGTAAAAGGCATCGCTCTCGCTGATCTGGTACGCAATGTCACGCAGCGCTTGGAGAACGGATCGGGTTTCGGGGTTGTTGTCGCGGAAGTAAAAGTATGCTTGGTGGGATAGGTTATCGGCTCCCCAGGCGATCAGGCGGGTCGTTAGGTATGACTTTCCTGTGCCTGCTGCGCCGCAAATCCAGAGATACTGGGTTTCGGCATTCAGCCAAGCCCGAAGCCCCTCATCCTGAAGGATCCAGTCTCCGGTTCCTTGCACTCGCGACTTGTTGAACAGGGTAAAAAAGTCTTCGGGGAACGGGGAGGGCTCCAGGATCTCCTTGAGCTTGTCCTTGTGGGCCGCGTTTGTTCGCTCACGAGCTTCGGCACGCAGGCTCATGACGCTCTGGCTCACCTCGTTGAGGGTTTCCTCGACGCGGTCCGTCTTGATGTTGATCTCGGCGACGCCGCCGTAGGTCTTTGCAATGACATATCTCTCCTCGCCGAGGGTGAGGGCCTTGAGCTTCTCAAGGGCAGGCTTCACGGGGTTCTCGGAGCCAAAGAGAGACTTGAAATAGGACTTGAAGCGGCCGCGGCGGATCTCCTTGGAGGCCAGGAAGATGACTTCAAACAGAGTGGCCAGAATGTCGACAATCTTTGCCTTGAGAGAGCTTGACATTTCATACTGGACGTATACTTCTAATCTTGATGTGAAATCCTGTTGATGCGAGTTAGTGGCGGGTTCTCTCGAGGCGCGGGGTTGTGGTGGCTAGTGACCTTGAGCAGCTCAAAGAGCTCGATGATGGCATCGTAGTTTGAGGAAACATCGCGAGCACCGTTCATCAGATAGACGACGGCACCAAAGATGCCCTCTGCGGGCTTAAAGACGTCCTCTAAGGAGCCAGAGATGATTTCACCAATGACCTCGATCGGGGTCAGTGCTGCCGACAGGGCGCCGAATACCTTGTGTCGTTTCTCGCGGAACTTTTCAAACTTTTCGTTTTGCGTGTCGAGGGCCTTTTCAAGATCGGCCACGGACTTGATTGGAGGGTCCAAGAAGTCCTGCAGCTTCACGTCGGTGGACGAGGAGAGGCGCTTGGAGGCATCTTCAATGATGGCGCTGAACTGGGCTTGGAGCGGCGTCTCGGTGGCCTTTGTGGGCGGCTTCTCCTGGGCTTTCCCCCGGGCGCCGTCAGCCATGATGCCTGTGGTGGTGCACTACGGGGTGAAGGAGAGGCGTAAGATAGAAAAATAACAGAAGATACAGTGAATTGCAGAGCACAAATTTGGCAGCTGGGACGAGACAGGGCTGACGTTAAGAGGGGAAGCGGTTGAGCCTCCTGTTACCAGCCCATCGGTCTTGGTGGGGGCTGAAGGCTGGCGGCAGACGGTGTGGCAGAGGGACGAATTGCGATAGGACCTGTGTCATAGGCCTGGACAAGCCACTGGGGAGAAGGGGAAACGGTCTGGGCGATCTTTTTCAACGGTGAGTAATGATGGTTTCTTTTCTTTTCTTTTTTTCTTTTGGACCTTCCCCTGGTGCCAGATGACTCCATCCGTCTCCAGGCGTGCGTGAGATCACCTGAGGCTAGGATGCGAAGCCCTGCAGGAGCAGAAAAAAAAAGAGAGGCAGTGGGTTTACACCATCTTGGCGCAGGCACCTCAGCACTTAGCCTGGGGGGGGGGGCCAACTCGAGGCAGCAGTTGCCACGGCTTGCGTGTGAGAAGGGGAGTGACTAATTGCGGCCAGGGAATCCCACAATTAATTGCGCGCCTTGCCGGTCTCAGCCCTTCTGTGTCACGAATGAAGAGCAAGCACAGCAGCGTTGGGCGGTTGCGCCGTCGTCTGTTTCGTCGCCTGATTGCCGGGGTCGCGAGCCATGCTGGCTGGAGCTGGAACTGGAACTGTGCAGCGCTGAGAGGAACTGTGCGACTCCGCCTGTGCTGTCGCCTTGCGCGCCGATCCGCTCTTCCGCTGCAGTGGCTTGGGCCGCCTAGTGGGCCCTCTGCCCTCTGTGTGTCGTCTTGGCGCCCGGATATGGCGGTTAGTGAGTCCAAGGCACTGTGGACGGAGGCACCTTCACTTCAGCCTGGGTTGCGTACAACCATGGCGCAGTCCAGTCAGATGATGGTCATTTCCAAGGCCCTATGTGCTCTGCTCCCGGGTTCTGGTTTTGGTGTCGAAACGTTGATGCCCAATAGCTTAGCTAGGGCTAAAGTAGTGTGTACGGGAGATGTACGGAAACTCATGATCGGTATGGGGATGTCAAGGGTAGGGCCAGTTCTTGCCAGGCTTGGCTTGGCTTGATCAGCTGTGGACATGACATGTGTAAGCAGAACAAGCCCTGGGCGTGTGTGCCAATTTATCAGCTGCATCGACAGACCGACAGGCCGACACACGATACGAAAATGTCGCGATACCGGCTAAATTCGAGATGGATCGATAATTATAGATTGCCCATGGGCGCCATAGGGCCGCACGTGTAGTCTCTCCGCGATTTCTCACTGCACAATTAATCCCGTCCCCCGCCATTGCTGCTCATCAACCCACCTGATCCGATTGATGGAAAATTGGAGCTCCACCAACCCCGCCCGGCTGAGTGAACTGATCTCGGCCGGGAACTCGGACGGGCGCCGCTAACAAGACGAAACATAAAGCCCAGATGCCAGGTAGCTGGGTCTCTTAGCTAAAAGTGAGCTGAATATACAAAAGTGAGATTTTTTCTTTCTTTTTCACTTTCCCTCGGAAAAAGGCTCGACAACATATTGCACAATGTCAATGCCAAGTTCAGCCGTCACCTTTCGAAATCCCGTCATTCGGGGTTTCAACCCGGACCCGACAGTATGCGTCGTGCCCGCCACTGCCAACACGCCCACGACCTATTTCCTCAGCACATCGACATTTGAGATGTTTCCAGGATGCGCAATATACACCTCCACAAACCTCGTTGACTGGACCCTGATTGGCCACGCTCTCAACAGACGCTCTCAGATTGAGATGCGCACTGTCGAGCCAGGTGCGGGAAGCTGGGCAAGCACGCTGAGATATCGGCCTCAAGAGAAGCGATGGTACCTAGCAAATGGCGTATTCCAAAGATATCGTCCCACCTCCGATGTGAGACTTTAGTCCCCAATGCGTAATTTTGGGGTTTGTGAAAGCTGACCAGGCTCAGGAGCGCATCTTCCCTCGCGGATTCTATGTCTGGACCGACAACATCTGGGATGAAACGGCTTGGTCCGATCCGGTATATTTTGACAACCCTGGCTTCGACCAGGACGTAAGCAACCCTTGCCGCACTTTTAAATTTTAGAATCTCACCCCCTTTAGCTTTTCTGGGACGATGACGGCAAGGTCTATTTATCCACAACGATGCGATTGGCCTGGCGCGACCCTGCCTCCAAAGTCAAGGACTTTGCCATTCACGTTTCAGAAATCCATCTGCCGACAGGACGCACCCTGACTCCGCCAAAGGTGATTCGGGAGTCCCCGTATGGTCTCGCGGAAGGGTCCCACATCATCAAGCGCGGCGAGTATTACTACCTTTTCACCGCAGAGGGAGGCACCGAGGCGGGCCATCAAGAGTGGGTTCTGCGCAGCCGTCAAGGCCCTTACGGCCCCTGGGAAGGGCAAGGTCAACCTCTATGGTATAACGGCCCAGATGAAGAAGTCCAGAGGACAGGCCATGCCGATGTGTTTGAAGACGGCGATGGCTTGTGGTGGGCCGTGTTCCTTGGTGTGCGTCCGGTAAAAGACGAAGGGTGTTTTATCGAGCCCCAACTTGGTATTTTCCACCCCTACCAAATGTCTCCTGCCAAGCTAACCTTTGCAGGCCGTGAAACGTTTTTGGTGACAGTCGAGTGGCAAGATGATTGGCCTATATTCAATGGCGGAAAGAATATTACCCTGGAGACAATGGGAAGACCATCCTTGCCTTCTCCAAAGACTGTCGGCCCCAGAGCCTGGTCGGCTGACTTATCCAAGGGTTCGTTGGAGCTTGGATGGTACCAAAAGAGTGAGATACCCAACGTAGGAATAATATGCATATGCTTACACGATATAGATACCCCACTGAAACAGTGTTTCAGCTTGACAGAGAGACCTGGATTTCTTAGAGTCTATGGAAACTGCTATCAACTTTCGAGCCCTGAATCTCCTGCCATGCTTCTCAGGAAGCAAACTTCTTACAACCAACGCTTTTATGCTACCATGAATTTCAATCCTACGGTTGCTGGATACGAAGCTGGTATTGTTGTTTGGTGGAGCCAGTACTCCTACATTGCAATTGGAATCGTTGCTGCCAAGGAAGACGACGGAAGCATCAAGCCAAGGGCCATTTACAGAGGGCCAGGAAGAGCAAGCTGCCATGGAGTTGAGGTATGAGAATTCTATTTTGATAATGCGGAGTGAGCTGACTTTGGACAGGTTAATATCCTCAACACCAAGCTGCCGGACTTGTCAGAACAAGCCATCGAGTTTGAGATACGTGCGGACCCAACCTTTTACAATGTTCAACTCCGCACGCAGTCCACCACTGTACTGAGGGGGCTGCCCGCGAAGGACCTCACTACAGCACCACCAGTAGGTGGATGCTTCACAGGTGTCATGTTTGGCATATATTCTCTTGGCCAAGGAGAGCCAGTGCTTGACCCGGCGGACTTTTCTGATATTCGAATGGAGGAGTTTTCCTAAAGGATTGAAAGGAAATTTGATTGGAAGGCAGATGGGATGCTCTTTTCATTTTTTATCGAAAGCCAAAAAGGTGTGAAAATTGTCGACGTTTACATGGGCAACGCGAACAAACTGAGATGAACTGACCGAAACGACATGAACTAAAATAGATAGATTGAAAACCAAGCCAATTGTTTTACTTTTACTAAGAATAGAACCAGTCTTGGGGGATTACAAAAATAAAACGCGATACACACACAACATTGCCCCGACGAGCAAATTGAATGAAATCGCAAAAGAAGAATTCAAAGGCATGTGTAACACATGTGGCTGGATCTCTCCCGCCGGGAATTGAACCCGGGTCTCAAGCGCATTGGGGGTAATGACAAGCTTGCATACTGACCACTATACTACGGAAGATGGCAGGCGTATCGCCTGTGTAGGTGGATCAGCTCCTGTTGGAAGTGGTGGAGGGTAATCAGATATATACGGGTTTTAGGGCTTAGTCAAGTGGAGCATTCTGACGTCGCCCGAGTCAGGCTGCGCTCCCAAAGTAATGGTGGGTCACAATTTTGCTGACCTTGGCAATTGACTGACACGTCCCGCTCCAACCACAGCCCAATTCCCGGCGTTGTATCCTTACTAAACCTGGCGCTGTCGATGACGCGAGCATGAGGAACAACACGCTCGGGGAGCCGCATTGTGGGGAATCCATCGCGGGCGTGTCTTGCTTTGACCCCAGATGGCTTGGGCGCATGACGTCAAGACCGGGAAATATGTGCCGCGACAGCTAATCATCGCATAGATGCCGGTAGAGCCAAGGAAGAAGCGTATACAATGACTGATGTAATTGTTCTGGTGAAGACCCAAAAACCCACAATTTAATATTATATAGTTGGCGTAGCCGCTCGTTGTCTCTTAGGTCGTATATGCATACAATTAGGCTTGTTCTTGGAGCCTGAGTAGCAGTAGCCATGGCACCCCAACCACGCCGTCTGAGCTCCAAGCTCTCCCATGTGCTTCTCTTTGCAGCGTATTCGTCGGCATCAACCCTCTACTCCACGTATAAATTCAATCCTCTGGAGCACTTGGCTGGTATCTCGCCCTATTTTGAGCCTCAGGATCCTTCATCATCCCCAGATGCGCCCCAAGGTTGCACAGCTGAGCGCGCCGCCTACTTGGTCCGCCATGCCGCCATCTACGCCAACGATTTCGACTACGAGGAGTACATTGAGCCCTTTATCGAAAAGCTCGGAAACAAGTCTGTCGACTGGAGCAAGATTCCGTACCTGAACTTCCTGGACGACTGGTCCGCACCAATTTCGGAGGCCGAATCTGAGCTACTGACCAGGGTTGGCAGACTGGAGGCGACGACTCTCGGGGTCGATTTGCAATTTAGATATCCCAACTTGAGACTGCCGAAGCGAGTATGGACTTCTTCCGCGGAACGTACTTACAAGTCCGCCCAGTCGTTGGTCCGTGGCCTCGAAACAGACGACAACACCATGAACGTCGTTAGCATCTATGAGTCAGAGGAGTCCGGTGCTGATAGCCTGACCCCCTACTCAGCCTGCCCGGCATACTCTTCATCCGCAGGAAGCGACCAGTCGTCAGTGTTCCAGAAGAAATACGCAAAGCCCATTATTGCTCGCTTTAACGACTTGGCACCCGATTTCAACTTTACCGTCAACGACATCTTTGGAATGCAGCAGCTTTGCGGTTACGAGACCGTGATCCGCGGGAAATCGCCGTTTTGCAACCTGGAGCTCTTTACACCCGACGATTGGCTCGGCTGGGAATATTCCGAGGATGTGCGATATCACTACAACGCCGGATACGGCAATGAGGTTTCCGGCTACGTCGGTCTGCCCTGGCTCAACGCCACGGCAAATATGATCATGAGTGAAGGGGATGATTCCCAGGACCTCTATGTCAGCTTCACGCACCGGGAGCTGCCACCCATGGTGCTGGTTGCCATGGGCCTCTTCAACAATTCTGATTTTGGCGGCAGCGAGGCGAACATCAACGACACAATGCCGCTGGACCGCATCAACTACCGACGAGCTTGGAAGAGCTCCAACATCTTGCCTTTCCTCACAAACATTGCCATTGAGCGTTTCAACTGCACGGGAAGCTACGGATTTGACGACGGAGAATATTATCGGGTGCTGGTCAACAGCGCTCCGCAACCCCTGCCCGACTGCAACGACGGGCCAGCCACGACTTGCTCGAGGAGCGGGTTTGAGAAATACCTAAAGGACAGAGTGGAAAAGTTCAGCGGATTCTCTGAAAAGTGTGGCGTGGACTACAAGAACACTACTGATACTTTGTCCATCTATTCCAACGGTTCAAGTAATAACGGCACCACAGTAGGAAAGCGTTATGAGGCGCCCGGCTTGTGGTAATTATTTTTCTTGTAATATAATTTGAAAGAACATATGAATTGGAAGAATAATGAAGAATCATACAATACTGTACCTTTGACAAAGGACATACAAGTCTCAACAATTTGCTCTCATTTACATTCGAATAGCCCAGAGGGCACACACCTAAACCAGCTATATACATTCGTGACTTATACAATTTGCCATTTCAAACAATGATGAAAGGCTTGATAATAATCAAGGCTGTCCCCAGATCTCATCGGCGATTTCCCTGACTAGAGAAAGCTTCGCATTCTGCTCCGGCACGCCCAGGGGGTATCCGGTCTCGTGGGTGCTGAAACCGCACTGGGGGCTCACGCTGATTCTCTTGAGAGCCTCCTCCCGCGTCTCGCCGCTGCCCTTGGCAACCCAGTCGGCGGCGGAGAGAATGCGCTTCTTCATCTCCTCCTTGTCCTCGAGCTGGGGAAGCTTGGTGCTAATCACGCCAACGACAACGTGCTTGCCCTTGGGAAGGTATTGCAACGGCTCAAAGCCACCGGAGCGCTCAGTGTCGTACTCGAGATAGAAGGTGTTGACATTGAGGTTCTTGAAGAGCTTCTCGGCAATAATGTCGTAAGCACCCTCAGCAAAGTGACGGCCGCCGATCTACGAGACAGTTAACAGGTGTTGCTAACGCGGTGGATATTTTGACTTACAAAGTTGCCTCGGCAAAGGTGGATGCCAGTGTGCATATCAGGAGGACACTTGGAGACGGAGTCATTGTACAGCTCAATGTATGCGTCGAGCAGGTCCTCGACAGTTCCAATGTTGTTGGGGTCGGCAGCCCAGCCGTCGCGGAACTTGTTTGAGCAAAAGTCTCATGACGATGTCAGCAGTTATTTTCAAAGTAGGTACGTACTGATTGAATACTCACATGCCATTCCTGGGTCGTCAAACTGAACATTGCGCAGACCAGCCTTGTAGAGCTGATCCAGCTCGGCCTGGTACACCTTGGCGACGTCCTTGAAGTATTCGGCGTCATTGGAGTAGGCCTCGGGGGTGTAGGCCTTGCCCTGGCCATATCTCATGTGAAACCAGGCGGGAGTCTTGATCCCAATGTTAGCACTACCGTCCATGGATGCTACTGAGGTGGGGTACTTGCAATCATGGTGAGCTTAATGTTGCTCCATTCCTCTTTGGGAACAGCTTGCTGAACAAGACGAAGCTCGTGAAGGTTTGAAATAGACTTTTCGGGGTTGTGGGAAAGCTTGCCACCGGCAATGACGGATTCACCAGGCATGACCTTTCGACCCGTCTCGATGAGGCTCACCACGTCCGGGTGGTAGAGGCGGAAGAGGCTGGCGTCGGCGTCCTGGAGCTTGGTGGTGCCCTCGAACTCGTCCCACATGAGCCCCCAGAAGCGAGTGCGGTTGTACTCGCCGCTGTTGACGGCCTTGAAGCCGAGGTCGCGCTGCAGCTTGACAACCTCCGCGATGGCATCCTTCTCGACCTGGGGGAGCCCCGCCTCCTCGGCCGAGACTCCCTTCTCCCGGATCTGCTCTCTAACGTCGAGCAGGTGCTGGGGTCGAAGCAGGGAGCCCAGTTGCTCCGCCTTGAAGGGGGCAGCGGTGTTAGCGGACGACGACATGGCGGCAAGGGGGACTGTGTAAGTAATCAATGGGCCAAATTCTTTTGAATTTTGCAAGATTTGAATACAGAAAACCCACGAGAGGAGACGGATGCCCTCGCTAACCAAAAGAAGCCGTCAGCAGAGGGGGGTCGGTCATGTTGGAGCAAGTTTTTTCCTCAGCTAGGTTGGCCGATACATGCGGGGCCTGGGCATTCCAGCGGGGTCGACAGAGATGCGATATCGTCGGTATTAGCCAGGCATCTTCGAGGTGCGGAGATGCTAGGGACGGAAATGGGTCGGAGATGGACTCCTCGTCAGCAATCAGACCCGGAGCGGCTAGGACGTGGCAAAGCTGGTGCGCTAGCCCGACGAGCGGAGAAGCCGATTCACTCATGGACACATGATGATTGCTCGAGCACAGTGGGAAACGCGGGGAATACTGCTTTTGGCTGCGGGTATTGTCACCCGATTGGAGTAGAGTTTGCGCTGGCGTGCGGGAGGCATCTGCCCATTCTCACGATGGCGGAGGCAAGATGTGACCCGGGTGCCTGGCTCGGACATGGCTGGAAGAGGGATATTGCGCATGCCACGTTCAACTGTGGATAACAGCGGTGACCCTGGCACAAGGTGGAGGCGAATGAGAGGCGTCGCCAGGTGCAATGGACGTTGAGATGTGACTGGAATATGGGAGTGACAAAGGGGCAATACGCGCTCATATGCAGGCTGTGGAATTACGGAAATAAAAGATCGACGGGTGCCCTGGCCTACCGGAGTCATGGTACCATTGCCCCCCTTGCGTGCATTAGTCCTGGCGCCCACGCGGCGGTGACAGTAGTAATCGGCCTCGTGTGAATCGCCAAGATGATGCATCCGTCTGACTGCAGTCCGTCAAGGTGCTCAGAAAAAAAGGGGGATTAGAGAATTTTCCTTTCATCTTGATTTGACAATGAAGCCACCACTTTTTCCCATGGGACGGGCCGCTGCCGCATCCAAGGGTTGTTGGGTTGCGGCTGACCAAGCGCTTTTGCCACTGGTTCGTTGTGTGTTTTCCCTCATCTCCACTATGGCGAACCCTAGACGTGGATCTCTACTTGGCCGAGGGTGTGTGTGTGCGAGTGTGCATGGCAACATGGATTAGATGCTGCAATGCGCATGAGGGTCCGAAACTGCAATGATAAGCCAGGAGTCTGACAACATCTCATGGTGACGTATGCAAAGTGCCTCGCTGATTGAAGCGATGAAATAAATAAAATAAGATTAAATGGACTGGTATAAAATAAAATAAACAAAGAGAAAATAATCTTAGAAAATTGTTATCTTTAGTTTTATTGTGAGAACATCGTGACACCATTTACAATTTTATCCTTCTGTCAGGTCACCCAACCTTTTTTCCCTTCATAATGAAGCCACTGCTTGTTTTTGAGACAGACCAGTCATGACGAATTGGAAGACAGTGCCTCGCCACAGACAGCACCAACAAAAGTACTGAGGATCCTTTATCAAACACAATTGTGACCAGATAGCAATCGTTTGCACAATTCTTTTCTCTAGTTATGTAAGCAAACATCAAACATAAGACAGGCCTTAGATTCGATCTGTTATTCATTGCATCAAACTTTCCCTCTTGCATGCCCCCAGAAGATCCAGGAACTAGGTCTAGCTGTGCGCCTCCCAGATTGGCTACATATTTTCTTTGTTTTTTGTCCTCACCAAGGTCCAAGTTTGCGCCGCCGCTTATGCCAACATGCACCATGTTTATTTCTTTCACCACACATAGAAGACTGTTCTCCTGTCAAGTACATCATCGGCCATCTGGGCAGATTGATGCCACCACGTACGGGGGTCAGCGTCAGCATGCGCTACAAAAAGAGCTTGGCTGAACTCACACACAACTTGCATCCTTTCCTCCCCAACGAGGTCGCCGGCACGCTGAGTAGAATACCTACCAAAGAAGAGTGGTCCAAGCCAACACTGTATCAGGACCTAGCGACCAGACCTGAAACATTACGTTACAAGTTCTGGTGTCAGCCTTTCGAACGCATCATCAAGGTAACACTAAGAAATCTGTGAAAACTTGCCTCGACTCACCGAAGGCCAGGAACTACACACTGAGGAGGACGCGGGGGTGGAGCGGGGAAAAAATCACGAAGTGCTTTGCTGGGACCAATTTCTTGTCAAAAACAGACTCACATCTGAACAGTTCGTTGCCTTAGACCCCAACTTGGACATGGGGTTTTTGGACTCGGCATTGCGAAGAAACACGCGATCGAACTCAGGGTTTCGCAACATCCTGGGCCCCTCCACCCTGCGATACGCAGAGACAGCTCAAGAAGATGGCGATGCAAAAATGCAAGATGCGCCTGTTGATGACGGCACACCTGGTGGTGAAGATGAACCCGCAGCTGATAGAGACCCTCCAGAGCACCCAACAGAGGTCCCGGATGGCTAGGAATCTGGCTTTGGAGATATGCACGACGATGATTTGGCCAACATGAGCAAAATTGCGGTTATGAACACTCAGATGCAGGGCATTGAGATGGGTAGTCTCATGCTACCTCCCTTCCTATCTACTAGCGGGCCGAGCAAGAGCTTGAGGAGATGCACAAGATGTGATAGGTTGGCGGAGGCGAGATACGCCATTCGAGGGGAATACAGCAAGAAGCCATGGCCAAACTACAAGGCTCAAGAAGTTTGCAACATAGAATTTGAGCGTTTTGGTCTTCGGGGTACGAGAATCGGTACGTTTAACTCGGATCACCCACTTCGATCTTTGGGTCAGAGTTAGCACTCTGATCAATGACTACTACGACGGAGCCAGAGGACGAGATCTTCAATCTGATTTAAACACTGCATTAACCACAGAGTTGTGCTCTGTTATTAATGGAAATAATATAATCTGTAGACTTAGGGAGTCAGAAAAGAAAAAAAAAACTTTAAATCTGCCACTGCCACTACCACTATCTGAGATACAATAAACACAAATACTAATAACCTATAATAAGGCCTTAAATAAGCTAAAGAATATATTAAAAACCTAATAAATAAGAATAAATAAAATAAAATAAA
>NAGG01000345.1:0-92279 GCA_003031705.1 Calonectria naviculata
CCCGGCGGCAAATGGCCCTCTGCCCAAAGAGCAGAGGGCCATTTGCCGCCGGGGAACGTTGTGCCGGCGCGGCGTGCTTGCATGGCCCGTCACCCCGCTAGGATCTGCGCGGGGCCTATCACAGCGGGGGCCAGGGGCGGGCTGCGATACCCGCCGCCGGGCAGGCCAATGGCGGTTGGGTGTGGCGGGCAACGCAGACGGGCGCTTAGCTCTTGGCTTGCTGTGATGCGCCGAGGTACCGAGATGGGACGAGCGAGTTCTCCCGGGACGGATTGGTTCGTGTATTTCCATTTCCGTCTTCCCTTTTCTGTCTCGGGATCGGGACTTGCAACCACTCGCACTTGCATCCCGGAGGGGGGGAAATGGAGGGGAGGGAGCGAGGGAGAGAGAGAGAGACCTAAAAATGGACCTGTTGGGGGCCGTGGACTGACCACCGCTAAATTCTGGTGTAAGACACAGTCTCAGTGTCAGTCGTGGAGGCTTTTTTTTTTACCTCTGCCAATGTCACGGCTAAAAGGGCAACGCATGTCAGCCATAGTTGGTGCAGCTATAGACAGTGCAGCAGCAAAATAAAAATGATAATAATAATAAAACTCAATATGCAAAGAATTATTCCTCTCGATATAGATTTGATCTTGCTGACGTGTTCTTCATCGTGGTCCATGATTAGATGCAACGCCGCACTATTTGGTTTCCGATCTCTTGGTGTCCACACCTTTCAGCCGCAAAGGGTGGGCATGACCACAGTCATCTTGTGATTCTAACATGGTGTATTTTTATTTGGATTGTTTTTTGTTTTGTTTTTTGTCTTACTTCTTCTTGTTGTGCTCAAGATGCTTTGCTTCAAACTGGTCTGGTTCGGCGCAGTACATGAAAACGGTCGGGATGCGGTCAATGTCGTTGACGAATGCCTTCCGCTCGCCCTTTTCGTTTCTGCCAGCGCTCATCCAGTTCACCCGGTACACGAGGGCAGGCACTTTGCGCTCAGCCGCAGTCAAGACGTTTTCGCCCTCTTCGAAGTTGACGCTTGGCAGCTCGTCCCCGTACATGTAATTGGCGAAGCCCCGGACCAGGTCTTGCTTGGTGACCCCGCTCTCGTTCTCAACCAAGATGGTGGGGGGCACGTCTGCGTGGCTGCACGGGCAGCACACCGTATTGGGCTCGCTGAAGAGCATAATCTCAAACTTGTAGCAGGGCGGGTCGCTGACATACTGCGGCAAGCTTGTGTCAGACGCGATGGAGGTGACGAGCTTGTCGAAAACCCCACGCCAGTAACTCTGGAAGTCTTGGACAGATGACGTTTTGGGGGAGGGACTCGCTGGAAACGCCTCTTTTGTGGTGTCGCGAATGGCATACACCAAGCCGTCCCACTTTTCGATCATATCCTCAACCTCCTCCTCTTCCTCCTCCTCGTGCTGCTCTCGAGCCTGGGGCTCGTCTTTCTCGCTGGTCGTCATATTTATCGGGTGAGCCTAAGAAGAAAAAAGGAATTTAACTTGTCGTGGAATCGAAAACGGCGGTATTCCTGTCTTTTATGGACTAGAGGAGATTCTCCAGTGTTATTGGTGGAGATGCGCCTGAGCCACTACGCCGTGCCACGGGGCTGAGGCCGGCAAAACGGCATGGCATCGAGTTGAAAGCGCGGGGCGGTGTTGATCTGCTCTCCTCGAATCCACATGGTGCATGAAATTCCTTGCGTAGGTTCGTAGACTACCAGTACAAGCTCGTATATTATTCCAGTTTAGGCCATGTCTTTTACCCTAGCGTTATCGCTGTTATCTGCAGTCAATATATGAGTTACACCGTCCAGCTGTAGGTTATCTCGAGCTGAAACACTATAACACCTGAGGGTATCTTCCAATCAGATGGGGGGGGGGGTTAAAATGGCTAAAATGGGGAGAGCATAGCATGTATTATTATTATGAAGTCCCTTGTCTCGATTGAGAGGACGTTGTGAACTTGTCATAAAGTAGTCGTTGGAAATTCGCCGATGGTCTTCGGACATTTTTCGCTTTGGGACTAACCCAGGGATTGATGTTGTTTTAATAGTCACCAGAGTCAATAGTCGATACTGTCTAGTTATTTCCCAAATAATCCGTGTTTTGTCTTGTTCCAATTCTTTCCTGGGCAGTATGAGACGTATTCCTCCTGGGTGGTCCGCTTCGGCCCAAAACACCATCACCAGGCCCCTCGACGTTGTCGAGACATGGCTCCACCGCATGGTTGCCGGCGCCGGTGCACGGCTTAACCGTGATCCGTTTGCCATAACATTGCGCCTTAAGCTGAAGTTCCCTAGCTCCGTCTCGGATCCTGCTCCCTATCTAAGACGCTCGTGGCTAGTGTCGCGCCAGCTTCACCCTCAACTAGGTGCCCTGTACCCTTCCATCTCCGAGCAGGAAAAGGAGATTACGATTGGTCCGCTTGACCCTGTCGACTGGCTAAAAACATCCTTTGTAGAGCACAAGGGAGATGCGGCAGTGTACAGAACTGCGGGAGATGCCATCAAACAGTTCCAGCCAACACCAACTGCCACAGCTCATTGGCTGCCCGCCACTTCAGAGTTTCTTATTCGTACATCGCATCTAAGGCTGGATGGCCTGGGGTTGTTTAGGCTAACACACAGCTTCATGACATCATTGGCATCCGTCACGCGCTTGGGTCTGGATGTTGATATCGACTCGTATCCCTCCAATATTAAAAATCCCATCCCAAGTCCCGGAATGGGTGACGCCACAAATATTGAAACCAATGCTGGCTCCAACCCTCTGTACATCCAGAGAGCCATCGATGGATTTATCAACGAATACGAGAAAGGAAAACCCGGTATTGCGCTGCCCATACGAGAAGGGTCTGAAAAGTCCATGCCTGCAAACACTGGTCGTCTCTCATTCACGCTTAGTGCAGCTGCAACAAGCGCCATCAGGAAGGCTTGCAAGGCTCAAAACATCAGCATCTCTGCGGCTGTACAGACTTCGCTTATCCGAGTCGTGGCGTCATTTCCCCAACAGTCAGCATCCAACAACTTGCTTATCCGAGTCGCTACCGACCTTCGCAAGCTGCTGGCTCATAAATACAACGACCCAGAACACGCAGTTGGCTTATATGCGGCCTCATTCCCGCACAGCATCCCCAATGGCCTGGATCCCAATCTGACCTTTGTCCAGCTTGCGCGAAAGATCCACTCAGTATACGCAACTGACTTGGCCAACATCGCCAAGGACGACGAGGGCAAACCGGTCAGCTTTCTCAAAATCCTTGAGCCTTATCTTGATCGTGAAATGAAGCTCCTTGAGGCGCTTCCCCACGACTCCCCCATAAAGCGGAGCCCGGGGCTTAGCAGCGTTGGGCTGATTGAGAACTTCCTCCAGCGCGAGTACGCTTGCGGGGAAGGGGAGAACGACAAGGTCCAGGTTGAGGATCTATGGATTGCGGTAGACAATGTGGGTCAGTTGCCGGCGTTCCATCTCTTTACGTTTCGCGACAAGATGACGCTACAAGTGTGCTTTAATGAAAGTTACTACGACGATGAGTTTCTGGAGGGAGTTCTTACAAGATTGAGAGATGAGCTTTTTAACGGATTGGGAATCTAGCTTACAAACCGAAAGAGAGTATGGTGAATATCACGTTTGGATAGAAGGGGTTATTGTCAAAAGACGAAGGATTGATATTATGAGGCAAACCACACGTCAAGTTTGGTATCACTGGGTCCCTCAGCCTTGCGGATGGTTTCAACTTTGGCAATCTATAGATCACGGCCGTTTCAATTACCGCCAAGATGTATTTGTAATAAGTGAAAAATGACGTCGTATTAGCTATGAGGCGTTCTAGTTCAAATGCGCCCTGTCCCCTCCTGTCCTGATGTTGAAGCTTGCTTCGTAGTAACCGTGAGAGAGAAAAAATATTTGCGTAGGGCGAGACAGAGGGTGTGGGTTTATCCGTAACGCGAATAGCTTCTTCGGAAAGCTTTCAACGTCTGACAACTGCCACGGCGACCAGGGCGCTTAGCCATCTGCTCGAGCTTCCTCTCTAGCCTTTTCGAGGCTGTTGAGCCGCATGCTAGCCGCATGCTCCGGGCCTACGCGGCTGCCGATCGCACGCATTGGCGGTGCTATTCCCTTCGGCCGTGCCAGATTAACTTTCGGGTTCTCGACTAGGGGCGCATCTCCCTCCCTTGTGCGTGCTCACAGATGCTCGGAGGCTAATGGTTTTGGCTGACGAAACCAAAGTCATGGCGCTGGCTGAATCAGGCAAACAAACGGATGGCCTCTGCACGCAAGGGTACGCAAGCTGATGGCATCATTCTTCTCTCCCTTCCTATTTTTTAATCCAGCGGGGCGAACTGCATGGCCCGCGATGGCCTCGATAGTGAGACCCGTAATAACCGGACAAAGCCGTGGAATTCAGGGTGATGGCATCGTCATCAGATGCCGGGGCCGCGGTGCCTTGCGCACTGTCGTGGGGACGCCGCTCGACTCAGGACTAAGTGTGATTCCTGACATGTCAAGCGCCGGGTCGACTCATGTGTGGACGGTGCGCAGGACCACGGGGGGGGGCCGCTTTGCGTGTCGGCGCCGTCCTCATGGGCCGGCCGCCACGGGCCCCGGAGATTTCTCTGGGCTCAAGGCCAATGCCATGAACGTCGTGCGGATCCTGCGCCGGGCTGTTGGTCGATTGGTGTTGCGACTTCTTCTGGGCGATATATTAACCAGGTCCACAGAGCTGAAAGGGACCTTCCGTCATCTGAAACCAGGGCAAGGGGTCATTTGATTAACCCAGTCCTACATATATTGCCCCCAAAAATATCGGTCCATCTATTGATATTCGCGAACCCCCGACGCATGCGCAGGGATGGGCCGGCAATGCAAGGGAATAGAGGTGAACCGGCCAGAAAAAGTTGGACATGCGTTCCTAGTCGTAGTGGGATAGGCAAAAAAAGAAAAGTGATGCTTAACAAAGGGTTTCATTAAGCGGCAATGATCACTGGGACGCTAACTCCAGGGGACAGGTTGATCGAAACAGGGTCCAACGATGGGGCATCTGTGCATAGGAGAAAAAAAAAATCTTCTTTTTTTGATCGTCCCAAACAGGGACTAGTTGGCGAACAGACTGAAAATCACATTCAGGACCGAAACCGAACTCGAATCCTCCTTGTCATGGCGCACTATACAAGCACATCGAAATGTCTGCTCGGGGCGCCACGACCTGATACGTTGCGCGTGCATTTGGTGATCCATCAGAATGGAAATCCCTGCATGGGACATGGACCCAGAACGAAAGCAACACAGAGGGAAACACGCAAAACAAACAGTGGAGATGTTTTTTCTTTTCTTTTTTGGGCAGACTAGTTTCGCAGGCTTGATATCTCACACACTCCATAAACCTGAACAAGAGAAAAAAAAAGAAAGGAAAGAGGAGAAAAAAACAAGATATTCTCCACTCAAAGCATGCTCCGTGAATGTGCCTTGCACGCCTTGCATTGTAGAAACTGGCTCCGTCTTCACAAACATTTCCTCCTTTGGGCTTCCATACATGCAAGGCCGCCATGAAACAGGGACATTGTGAGTTGCAAAGGCCATGCAGCCACCATCCACCAAGACGCTCCCCACTCCCAGCATGAAGTGTATGCATAATGGATCGTCGCCATGGCTGAGAGAGAGACACACACACACACGACACGCACATGCATTTTCGCTTGCACAAAAAAAGAATTATTGGGATGAACCGTTTGTCTTAAAACCAAAAAATACGTTTCTTTCATCAATTATCAACTCAACTATGTGCAGAGAAGTAGTTTCGTTTGCGGAACACCCGGAGGAGTGAGTGTCCTGCTGCCCGTATCCCAACGCCCGCTATCTAGTTCCCTATCCCGGTCGATTTCCAATGCATGCTGCGGCATGACTGCTGTTCCCCCAACAATTACCACCTCAGTCTGCAGGATCCCCGCGCTTTGTCCATGGTATCATTTTATCCCACCCCTGTACCAAAGAAAACAGAAAGAAAAAAAAAGAAGAAGCAGAAAAAAAACCCCGGTCCGTTTATTGAATGTTGTAACCGATGACGTACATGCAGCGCGCCGAGTTGTTGTTGCAGTAGCCGTGGAAGACGAGGGTGCCAGGGGTCTCGGTGCTCGTGCCGCCGCCCGGGCCCTTGAGTCCGAGGGCCGGCGACGACAGCAGCGGTGCCGGGCCCCGCACGTACTCGCCGGTGATGGAGTCGGCCACGGCGTACTTCACGTCGTAGGCGTCATCCGTGTACATGTGGCTGCTAAAGAACAGGAGGTAGCGGCCGTCGGTGAGCTTGACCAGGTTGGGGGCTTCCACGAGTGGGCCGTCCTCCGACTCGATTCTGTTCATGATGGTGACTGGGTCGCCGATCAGCGTCGATCCGTCATCCGCGTTCACCTGCTGCAGCTTGATGGGCGTCTCGCCACCAACCGCGTTGCCGTCCACCTTGTAAACGATGTACCGCTTGCCAGTGGCCTCATCGTAAAAGCCAGCTGGGTCGATGGCACCTCCCTCTGACACCGGGCAAATCAGAGGGCCGTCATCCATGGTGAAGGGCCCATCGCTGGTGTTGGATCGCGCCGTGCCAATGCAGTGGCCACCCTCTGGCCGCTCTCCCGAAAAGTACATGATGTAAGTCTTATCGCTTAGCAGTCTCACATCGGGCGCCCAGTAGTTGGCGCCCGAGGTCCATCCCTTATCGGGGAGGGCGTCTTGGGCCAGGACGGTCCAAGGTCCATAGGGATCTTTGGCTGTCGCAACCTGGATGTTGTATCCGTTGCCGCTGGTGGCATAAGCCATCCAGTTGCCGCTCTTGTCATGGACGAGACCGGGATCAGGGAAGTTCTGGTTAATTACTGGCGCTAGAGTGCCGTTGCCCTCTTGCCGCTTCTGCCGGGTCGTTTTCGACCAGTCAAGAACGAGCTTGATGGGGGCAACCTCAGAAGAGGGTGTCGAGGTGGACTTTGAAGCAGAAGTGCTAGACGAAACTGCACGCTGAGCGGCCGGGAGGCCGAGAGCAGAGGGTGTCCGGCTGAGGAGAAGGAGGGAGGAAAGAAGGAGGCTCTTTGAGCGAGCCATGTTGAACATTTTGTTTTCCTGTTGCTGCTGCTGGTATGTCGATCTTAGGTGTAAGATACTCAAGATGGTTGAATGTCGAGTTGAGCAGAGAGGCAAAGAAGATTATCAGAATAACAAGTCAACACACCAAAACTATTGATACTGTTGCTTTTTGTTTGATGGTCTGTCAAAAGGCTATCAAGGGCTTGCTGTCAGTTCCTGGGAAACTGACTTGTCCTCGAGGTGTGCTCTCGAAACCACATCGTCCTCCGGCGACGTCTTTATATAACCAACCGTCCAGAACGGCTCGAGAGCCTAGCCACGACCCCCTAACCTGCCAAGCCGACACCGACTCCATCCAGTCCCTCTCAAAAATAAACGCTCAATGCCATCTTGGCCCCCCATCCCGACCTCGCTCTCACCCCCCCTCCAGGGTCAAGGGGCCCGAACTATTAGCCCACCCCTGGTTGCGGGCCAGGCCATAGTCAGGACGGCTGCTAGGTGCTGGGTTCAGGCACGAGCGCAGGCACGGGGGACCACAGGCGCACATGGTCGGGAACGGGGCACCTGGCAGTCCCCACGGCACGGGGATGAAAGAAGAGGCAGCGAAGCCGCAGAAGAAGCCAAGGTAGTCTTGGCGAGGCTGTGCTATGCAACAGGAACTAGTACGCGCTGGCCAGAGAGGCGAACAGGGGGAGAAGAGAAAAGGAAGAGCCCCGGGTGGCTCCAGTCACGGCTGTCCAAGTCACCACCACAACCAGGATGCAACCTCTTAATTTTATGCGGTGAAAGGGCGTGGGTATGGTTGGCATGTGCAAAGTACGGACGACCTCCTCCTCATCCCCGGGGCAAACACGGCCATGATGGATCCCCATCCGCGTCGTCCAGTCTTGGCTTGCGCCGCAGTAGGAACAAAAAAGATGGCTTAGCCTCGCTAGGGCTGAGGCGGGAGAGCCTGGTAGGATTTGGATCTACAGTACATCATGGGGCCAGGAATAGCAAATGTCGTCACTGTTGCGACGCAGCATCTACCGGGTGAGGAATCGGCCGAGAAGAACGGGGGGTAAGACATTAAAACAAAATAAGGAAACGAACCGAAGAGAGAGAGACAAGAAAAAAAAAATTGGCAGGCATGGGGGCGGCGCCAGGCGAGCCGAGCGACATAAGATGGCGGTCTCAGGCCCAAACGTCCTAGGGCCTGATTTGTGCCCTCATCAGGAACAAGGCACAGCCGTTGTGCGCTGTCTTGGGGTATGCAAGTCAATGTGTTTGGGTGCTAGGCCGCTCCTGCTGGTTGGACAGCCCCAAGGCGTCGGATCCCTGCCGGCTGCAAGAGGCGCTCCCTCTACTAAGCCTTGCAGCGCTGTTGCAACGCACACCAGCATTCCTTCACGGTTCAAACTGTCCGCCGTCATCGTCACGGCGCAGCGCAGCGCAGCACACAGCAAGCAGCACGGCACCCAACAAGCAGCGGAAAAGCGCATGCCGTCACCGTCCCATATCTCACGCCGCCCAGACAGAATGACACTCAGCTGGTCTGGTCTCGGCTGCCAACGCATGCATTGCCCACATGGCGCAATGTTTCAGGGTGATGGGGCGGCAAGAGCCTCAACCAACAGAAGCTGAATGTGTGTGGCTCTGGCTCTGAAAATCTTTGGCTTCGGCACTGGGCTGGCCCAGCAGTGTTCCAGACTCGTCCTCTCTCCCTCGCAGCATGAGGCGGCATTGAATTGTCGTCCCGATGGGGGATGCTGCTAGTTACACTCGGGCCAGTCGTGGCATTCATCCCTGCGAGCCCACCCATAATCCCAGACACCTATTTTTTGAATCAAAACCATGGGGTTGGTTGCACAGAGAAGCAATCGCATACATCCCTCCGCAGCGGTCCATCCAAAGTGGAACGACGCTTCGCACGGGACTTGCAGCACAATGCTGTCAGACTGAGTCTGTTAATCCTTTCGGCTTCCCGGGTCTTTCCTTATTCCCTCTCATGCCTTACCCTGCCTATGCATTGCCAACCACCAACTACACCGCGCATTATTGAATGAGATGGAGGGAGGGGGTTGCGCCGAGCAACCAGAGTTGAGTCAGGATACCTTAGTTACGTTGCGTCAGTCGCGAGGTTGGGTTGCTTTTCTTGTCATACTTTTTTTTTCGCATTGAGTACCTTCATCTACTCCTACCAGGATTTTCGAACCAAACGCCAGATGATTCCCATAAACTGTCAAGTGGAATAAAAACCAGAAAAGGAAAAACAACGGAGAGAGTATGGTACAGCACGCACACCGCCCCATATCAACATTACCGACAGCCATGGCATTCGCGTGTCGGGACCCCTCAATCGCTATCCTCATCATCATCCTCCTTGGCCGCCTTCTTGGCCGCCTTGGCAGCCTTCTTCTCCGCCTTTCGGCGTTTTCGCTCCGCCTTCTCCTCGGCAGTCTCACCCTCGTGCTTCTTGCGCTTCTTATCCTTGCCATCATCGGCAGGTGCGGGCGACGAGGCATCGACCTCCATCTTGGAGTCGTCAGCAGCCTTGGCGGGTGTGGCGGGAGCAGCAGCGGCAGCGGCAGCAGTGGTATCGTTGGCGCTGTAGTCCTGGTACTCAGAAGTCCACTTGGCAGGAGTGGCATCGTTGGGTCGGCCAAACTTGTCCAGCTTGCCATCAGCCTTGAGCTTCTTCTTCTCCTGGGCGACAGGGCCAAGACCCCATCGGCGGGGGTAGAGGTCACGCTCCATGATGCAACGCTTGACCTTGGCAACGACACCGTGGTCGCAGGTCGACATCTCAACTGTAGACATCTGGGCAATACCCAGAGCAATGGCCTCACCCTTGGTGGTCATGAGGACAACCTCCTCGTGGTGCTCAATAGCAGCCTCTGTATTTTCTTCGTTAGCCTCTGATTTCCCACACCCTCAACAGAAACCAGTCACAACTTACCATAACGGAGGAGACCAGGAAGCATGAGCTTAGCACCGTAGCAGACAGCGTTGACAGCGCTGTCCTTGACGACAAGTCGCTTGTAGCCCGTGAGGAGCGTCTCAAGGGGGGAGATGACCTTGCGGAGGTAGGACTCGTCGCGGGTGTTGTCCATGGTCCACTGAGCATCGAGGACGTCGTGAAGAGTGACAAGGCCCTTGGTTTCATCCATGGCACCACTTCGCACACGACGAAGCTCCTGCATGTGACCACCAACACCAAGAAGCAGACCCAAGTGGACGCACAGGGTTCGGATGTAGGTACCAGCCTCGCAGCTGACCCAGAAGACACCGAGGTGGCGGTCATTGTCGAACTCAATGAGCTTGCTCTCGTGGATGGTTCGGATACGGAGCTGACGCTTAACGGCAGAGATCAGGGGAGGACGCTGGAAGAGCGCACCGGTAAGGGTCTCCAGGGCGCGGGCGAACTGGGCCTGGCCACCGGGCAGCTTGTCGTGGAGGCGGATGACAGCAACGTACTCCTTTCCAGCACCTTGTTGGGACTTGACGAGACGAGTGGCACGGTCAACGCAGACAATCAGACATCCGGTAACCTTGGGATCGAGGGTACCGCTGTGGCCGGTCTTCTCACATCTGGAAGAGAAAAAAAGTTAGCAAAGGGCTGTCGATTCGCGACGGGCGCGGGTGAAAGGAATTGACGAACCGAAGAATGCGCTTGACCCAAGCGACAACCTCGTGACTGGAGGGGTTGGAGGGCTTGTCCAGGTTGATAACACCGGAGCTAATGTACGACTTGAGGTCTCGCTTCAGGGGCGAGCAGCCGTTGGGGATGGGAGTAAAGTGTCCCGTTCGCACCAGCACTGCAAGCAGTCAGTCAGTCGTAGGCTCTTGCGACGGCATTCGCGCCTTGGATTTGCAATCCCCAGGGCATTGCACTCACGCTTGTCGTAGTTCTTGAGGAGCAGAGGCCACATGCTCGTGTCAATGGCAGGTGTCACGGCCTGCGGCTTGATGGTGTACTCATCCTGCTCCTCTCCCTTCTTCTTCATAACCGCGAGTTCCTTGGACATGTTGGCGGTCTGTCGTAACAATCGTACGCGATAACACGACTTCTGATAATATACCGGGCCAAAGCAAGAAATGTGCTTCTGGCGAGGGAAGGAACGGAGGTGGTCGTGATTTCCTCGTTGTCTGCCCGGTTTGGTGTTTGAAAGCTTCCAAATTTTTTTTCGCGGTCTGTGGGGACAATTGGAAAAGGCGGAAAGCTGCGAGGCTCTGTGGCGCTAGCGCCCCGCTAATCCTATAGAGGCAAGGTACGTCCACTCGCCACATCGCCCAGCCACATCTAGCCTTGTTTTTCCAGCCAATTACTACCCAGTATTGGTTATAGTGGGGCAAGAACGAGATGACAGGAAAAAAAAAAAACCGACGAAGCGAAAGGCACGAGACATGCAAAATGATTTATCGTCTCGCCATCTTGCTAGCCTACTGAATTAATCTGATGAAGGCAATATCGTAGATAAGTCGTAGGTTGCTTGTTTTTCAGAGTATGTTATCTTCTTGTTTCCTCATGAGACTTTTCTGCGTTTGTCCTATCTTCTCTAGTAGTGATTCCACACACTAGTGCACATTGACGAACTATCATGATGATTCCTGAGTTCACGTGTGCATGTCATAATAGTGGGTTTCATTAGTTGCGGTAATAACTACCCCTAGCCCCCGGGTTAATGTGGAATAAGTCTCTCCTTAAAGAAACTGCAATTTTCACTGCACTTTTCTGACTCGCCAGAGAGCCTACCCTATTGCATGCATACTTATTTTCACTCCCTCACAGAGCTCCAAAAAAAAGAACTTAGGAGCATATTGTTTTTGAGTGTTTCTAGTTGGTTTTAAGAATATGCTTCGTATCTATTTTTATTGTCTTCATGATCTCCTCGTTTGGGTACTCGATTGCTGTTGAATCTTGTGTGTTTATCTTGCCCAACCCTAGGGTGTTCTTTGAACTATTCAGTACAGTACTATGTCAGCACATGTTTCTCGAAAGCGAAACATCCTCAATCTAGCCCGTCTAACTGGTACATGAAATCGCAAACTTACAGCAAAATAGCATTCAATACACCGGAAAATGTACTTTTTTACCTATCCAGTGGGATCAGCTGTCATACCCCGTGACCTCACGCCGGATTTCCATTTCCGACCATCCCTGTCACATTCTCTCCTTGAACTATTCCACTGCTCTCCATAGCACGTGGAGCCTATGAGCTGTAATAATGACCGAACCAACGCGACTATCATTCGAGTTGCTTCCAAATGAGATCATAGTTCGTATTGTATTGTCCTGTGATCTAAGCCGGGAGATCGCCGCAATTGCCTCAACATGTCATCAATTGTACCAGATCGCCAACCCTCTGCTTTACGAACGCCAAATCTCAGACAATGATTACTATGCCGCATTCTGGGCGGCGGGCCGAAATCGTATCGCAACTCTGCGACATGTCTTAGAAGCCTTCAAACAAGGTGACCAAGGCTTCAACGTATGGGCCTACTGGAAGGGCAAACGGCGGTACCACCGTGGGCCAATACCCACCGAGACTCGACGAAGGGTGTCGTCATACCTTGCGCCCCTACATGAGGCGGCAGAGGCGGGCGCATTGGATGCTGTGAAATTTCTACTGGACCATGGAGCCGACGTTGATGCCCCTTCGCTTTGTTTCTCTCTTGAAACATACCACCCTAATGAGTACGCTTGGTTTCTCGATTTCAAGGACCGCGCAAATTTCGACACACATGGGCTTGTCGAGTTCTCGCCTCTTATCACATCTATTTTAAATCAAAAAACAGAAGTGTCCGAACTGTTGCTTCAATCAGGTGCCTCAACCCAGATCTACCTTATTCGCAACGGCGAGGCTTGCGGCACAACAGCGCTTCACGTAGCCGCGGCTGTCGGAGCAGCTCCCATTGTGAAACATCTTCTGGAGGCGGGATATTGCAAACCTGACGAACCAGATGGGGCGGGATATCCGCCACTGCTCTGGGCAGCGATGAACGACCAAGGTTTTCCCGCCTTGCAAGCGTTGGTTGACGGTGGCGCGAATCTCGATAATGTTATACCAAGTGGTCTGACGCCAGGCTCTCGTCACTCGATGGTCTTTACATTAACAAAACGGGGACACCCGAGAGCAGCAGCCAAACTAATTAATCTAGGGGCCTCTCCGATCGGAGGTGGGCCAATGACGGTCTAGATTTCGGACTTGTAAGTCATTCTTTCAAAGTGTTGACTTGGATAATTCATTGAATTCTCCTACAAAGAATCTATCTAAAGAATCGATGTTCTACCCCAGGAAACCCTAGAAATACCAGCAACGTGTATTGCGCAGATAGTTTGATGCCCTGTCATTCTTCACGGCACTCTCGCAGTCAAGGTTCCCCCTCTATTATGCGGATAATTCCACGCGTGACCAAACCCATCTTGTTCTATCTATCATCGCTTGTCAATCATGGCAGCTGATAGGAAGATGACTCCTTCATTAGACCGGATTTGTGGCGCGTTCTAGCCGCTCATTCGCAGTCAGCGAGCATTGTGGCGTGCCCCACTTTGGTTAGCTGGTCTGACAAGATATCCACACGATGAGTGATTCAGAAGTCCCAAGACATTCTTCTCATCTCATAACTAAATCTAAAGAATGGCTCACCAAGCTCACAATATTCCCTGGAACACCTTGGCATCGACACTGCAGGTGAAGAGTGCTACTCGTTGCCAACATGAAGCAGAGAATTTCCATGCGCGAAGGCTGCCGGATCGTGGGAAAAAGTGGACTTACTTCGCCAATGCCTTTGTCCGCAATGTGCTGGATCACGCTCACAGTGAGCGGGAGAAATACCCCAAATCATTTGTTCCTCTGGAAGAAGGAGAAGAAGTATTGGGAAACGAAATTTGCAGCAAGATCAGTGCAACCGTCTACCGCTGGCGCCTCGACCATAAGAGATGTAACGAGTTTGGCTCTGTCCGAGTGCCGTCTGGGAAGGGAGTTTGCCGGCATATGGGCAAGGTAGACGAGTGCGAGTGCCCATTGCCATTCAGAGAGAGAACCATGTCTGCTTTCCTAAGAAAATATAGCTTCAACCCTTGCTACAGATTCTTCGAAGTCAACAGACAGGCCTTCTTCAGCGCCGAGGTTGTCAAGACACTGCTTCTTTATGGCGAAATGGAAACAATACTCCGCATCTGTGCCCACCCGGGCGTCGACTTAAAACGCTGGTGGCATGCATCCAAGTGTGCCTGTGACAAACCGGATCTGGGATGGGATGTAATCTGTCGGTTAGCTATGGATGCATACATTATTCTCAACGTGATACACTGCTTCTCAGACATGTGGGACGACGCCGGACGGCCCATTGACAAATACACCTCTACTAAGGCATATCAGTATGTCGTTCGCCGCTGTACCAAATCCGGATGGACGTCCGAGATTCCCACATATCCACATAGACAATTCTTCGGTATCGAGGGAGGTCAATTCGGCACCAGGCCCCAACCTGCCGATCAGGGGCGCTGGGGTTATCTGATGGAGAATCCGCCTCGGGGCATGACTTACTACCCGTACGGGTTAATGTCATACGAAGACTTTCTATCATTTGAAAAGCCGGCCACCTATGTCCCTCACTCTACGGACGTGTCGCACGTTCGGTGGGTCTTGTGCCAAAAAGGTCTCCCCGCAGAGTTATGCAACTCGATCCTCAAGGAGGCATCCTACGAGCCGAAACGCCGCTTAACTGTCCCGGGCCACCCATTTCACCCCGAAAACCGCGCCGAACTCAACAAATACCTCAGATATTGCTGGCAGTTGATCGTGAGGTGTACCATGATGGGGCAGGCTCTCGGGATGGATATGAAATTTCTGCTAGAAGACATGGTGAGGGAGAGCATGGAGGGGCTGTTTGGCTGCAAATGTTTCAAGTTTACCAATTGGATCGTGAGAGATGATGGTGTTTCTCGTTTAGTATTTGTATAGAGATGGATAATGCCGTGTTTATGTTGCAGGTTATGGACCGGGAGGGGAGTATTGTGACTAAATATATTAATTGTACATACGGCTTTGGATCCATGGCTCTCCCAAGGCCATGTTCAATCCATAGGTCAAACGGGAGTGCCAAGTCCTCCAAATAAAAAGTTGCACCATAATCAAATGTATTCTTGATCATGATTGTCTTTGCATTCAAAGCTTTGAGCAGAACATTTCCGTGGCTCCTTCCTCGGTCGAAGCCGGGGACATGTAGTTCAGCGAGACGATACTCCCTTTTACATTGTCCTACAATCAGGTGACAAACGTCTGGAATCAGCAACAGGAGCCACATATAAAGAAGCCCTATCCCGATATATTCAGAACAAAATAAGATAAATAACACATACGGCTTGAAGTATAAATCTTGGAGAAATTAAAATAATATATTTTCGGTTATATTTCAAATAAACAATGTCTATTCTAAGGCGGGTTACAGTCACATGGTTCCATACTTTTGGAATGTCACTGTAGCTCATCATAATGAGCATGAATGACGCTTCCAGGGTCACAAGGCGTTTAATATAGGCGAGAATTAGACCTCATGATTCCAGAGAGGATATCTGCAAGATGCAGCGGCTGTCCAGCAGCATTAGCTGATAACTGGCATGGGTTTACCGAGACGGTCTAGAAAACACAAGTGGCTGTTATCCTAGTACGCCATCAAACATGGGTTTGGGGCCGCTTTGGTCTGCTGGAGTCTGTTGTCCCGGAGGCCCCCTCTCATGATTATCAACCGAACCCTGTGATATGAAATACAGCTGAAAGCCTAGAACCCTCCCCAAACTGCCGGTGCGGCATTTGGTGATTTATTGTTTTTGCCTGGACCAGCTGTGTACCCAACGAAGCAAGTTGACTGGCTGCCCAGCTCAGTCACTAGTCAACGCCACCGTCTAGGCCCAAGATGCCCAGGGTGGTCTAGACCACTGGTCACACATATGGCGGCAATGCAGTGAATCGTGGGGGGGCCAGCTGTACAGGGCCAGCTGTTCTAGCCCGTGCCCCAATGCGAGGTTATTTTACGCATCTGTACGGGGGGCATTGGAAGATGGCGACCCACTGGTTGCAATGATGCCAAGGGAAACTCATCAAGCCACCACATCAGGTGAAGCTTTCTCACAGCCAATAGAAAGCTTCGAACCTCAGTGTCGAGAGATGATAAAACTATTTCTCGGTATTAGTTTCTTCTAGTTAGGAGTGCAATTATAGAAGGTGTTTGAGCGCCCACCAGGACTGTGTTGGCTTCAAGGTCGCCTTCTTTCCTCATACACTCTTCGTCACAATAGGTATCATGTACTCTTGAATAGTAAATAACAGTGATATTTTGAGTCTCGTATATATACATTTCGTTGAAATTATATCGGATTTTGTCATTGTCATCCACAAAGAAACCATAAGGCGTAGACTCCAAACACCATGCTCGTGAATGCCATAATGTTCCGGTTTGCATACCGGGTGGCACATGAAAACAACCAAAAAATAAAATAAGCCGAAAAGCAACTAGTATCAAATATAGCATGCGTCTTAAAATATACGTCCGGATTTCGAATCGGGATCGGCCAGGTTGTACATTCTCGGGGGGCTGTTGTCGCCTCTTCCAAATCCTGGGTGTCCCAACACCGGAGCCTGATGGGCGTACATGGCCTGCTGGGCTGCCATCCTCTCCTTGAAGCTGCCACCGGCGCTCTCGACTTCGCGCAGCTCGTATGCCTCGGCGCCTTCTTGCCGCATGTGATGGTCTGACTGGTTTGGGTCCCATCGATTACCAAAGTCAGCAGTGATGGCCAGGCCAACCGGCGGTGTAGGGGTCGCGTGGGTAGCGTCGGGCCATGGCATGCTAGGTCCTTCTTGGCCACTAACTGGACTGTTGTACTGAGACGAGTATGGCGAAAAATATCTAGGAAAGCCCTTTTCGGTAGTGGCACTCATGGGAGAATCATCCCAACCACGCAGCGGTCGCTGGCTGAGCGGGGTCTCGCGCATCTCTCCTCCCTGAGGTGGTTGAGGTGTTGGCCAGCCCTTGTGGCCGTGTTGCGTCTCCAACTTGCGGAGGAATGCCTTTCTGCGCTTTTTGCCGTTCCATACAATGCCGCATCCGAGCACGATGAGAATGAAGATGAGGCCCCCAACAGCGATGCCAACCTTGGCTCCCAGGTTGAGTGGGCCATGGTCAAACCAATCGGGGTTGACGGATGCAGTCGGCGTTGGGGAAGTAACATTGACGACGTCGCTGGAGAATACGGACCCTTCGATGGAAACTGTGACGCCAGAGGCGGGCTGCTGCTCACACCCGGCCTGAAGAACAGTAAAAACTACACCAGAGTCAGTGGTCGACGCCGAGGGGAGGGATGAGGGCAAAACGAACAGTTTGCTAAATACTCCTCTCCGCCAGCCCGCAAGCACGAGGTGCAGCCGTCAAAGTCCTCCGAGTCATTGACTGGCCACACGCTGCAGTAATCGTAGCTGTTAATCTTGGTCGACAGGTTTTTGAATTCAATTGCGCTCTGGAAGGGCCCACAAGCTTTGCTACACAAAATGTGAGTTCAGTGGTTACACAGGGAGGGTCCGGAGGCAAAGCGCAACACGTACGAGGTGATACATGGAGTGCTGATGACGTTGTCATTGTCTGGAACTCCAAAAAGACAGTAAGACGCTGTATATCTCAGGTTGTCTGCACGGAAGGTTTGGTTAGCATTGTCGACCCCGCCTGCGTACATGGGTGAGCTGGCGAGAGGTACGTACAGAGCATCCACTGGGTGTCAGTCTCTCCACCGCTGGAGTAGGTGCTGGACAGTTCGCAGGACACGCATGCGTCAAACACCTGTCCGGATCCGCTGGAGTAGCTGTTCTGCGAGCAGACAACGTCGTCGGGGGATGTCTGGTCGAGGACGTTGCCGCAGTCGCTGGCGCAGGGCGAGTTTTCGGTGACGAGGATGGCGGCAGCTGGAAGGGCCAAGCCCGTGGTGACCAGGCTGAGTGAAGGGCGCATGGCGGGTTCTATTTCGAGGGCGATGGGGTGAACAAAAAGTTGCCTCGAAGCGCTGGACCCCAAATGGGCGCGTATGTGGGCAAGGCCGATGTCTCGTTTCGGGGTGCGAGTTGAACTGGGTTTGCAGGTCCGGCGAGTGCTACATAACCGCCGGGGGGGCGAGCTGGAGGGAAGGTGGTTTGGAGGCCGATGGGGATGGCCAAGCAAGTTGACCAGAAATCCAGACTCCCAGGATGGAACCCCGAATGATATAAGGGAAGAGGAGCTGCGTGGTCGACGGCCAAGAAGTCCAGAGTCTCGTCGCCGAGGAGTTGGAACTCGGGTGATGTTGCATGCACGTTAGTGATGAAGATGAAAGAACCAACATACCCGCCCACACCCGGGACGGACGCCGTCAGACGAGCCAAGGGGCCGGTTGCAATCTGGTGTGATTTCGCACTAAACAACACACCACCAGCAACGAAAAAACTCGGTGCCAGTCCGTTGTCACGCACACTGATGGGCGGCGTGCCTTGTTGGCTGGCGAGAGGCGACGGCGGAGGGGCTGGGATTGTGCGAGCTCCAGCGGGGGCAGCTTGGCCCGCTGCAAGAGGTTGCAGCCACCGTCGCCCAGCGGGACTGCGGGTGACGGCTCAAGCCCCATGGCTGCAGCTACTCGTTCCGCTGAAGGTCGCCGTGACTGTCACTGGCCATTCACGGGTCGTGGAGGGCTTCGAGTCCCTGTCCGGGCTTCACAATCGAACCTGCAGCCCGACACACTTTCACACCTGGGCCCGGCCAACCAGAGGCGCCCAAGCCCATGTCTTGTAGATCCCAGCCGCTGTGCAAGGGCCCCTCGCCCCGTCATTGGCCCCGCTGCTGCCCATAGCTCAGACATGGGCGCCAAGCTGCCGCCCCCGATAGGGCAGCGCGATGCGGGGGTTCATTCGCAAGGGCGGCCCCCAAAACCATGGTCAAGAGTCGGAAATGCTTCATTAACCCGCTTCTCGCCAGCTGTGCGCGCCCAGATGGTGCTAATGGAACGATGCCAATGTTGCCAATGGCCCCCAAACCCAATCACAGCCTCGTCCTTCTTCACACGCACACGTGCCGCAGCCATCTCATCTGCCCATCGCCGCCCCATCCCTGTCCACGGATACGGTGACTTCCATGACGCCCCTTGCCTGTTCGTCGGCACAGCATAGTCTCCAACACAATCACAAACACCGCGCGATGGTGAATAGCTTCTCTAACATGACGTGCATCGTGCCATTTACCGATTTCCGGGCGTCTAGACCCAGTAGCTCAGGGGAAAGTGATGGCTTCCGTCACCGCAATCACACCAGACTACCGGCAGTCTGCAGTCAGCGGCACACCACGGAGCGTCTTGCACCGCAACTCTTCTCAGAATCGTCAATATAATGACTGGTATAGCTCATACGTAGACGCTTACGTTTCAACACACACGCACAAGCACGTTCCAAGTTGCATGTTCTACTAATCACTTGTTTCATCTACACACCATAGTTCTTCGACAAGTGGGGGGAAGATATCATCATATTTTCATAATGCCGTGGTATCTCGTGCTTGGACATCGCCAACACCTTTCAAACTCCGTAAATCCGATGCCGTGATAGGCCAAAATCTCAAAGCCAAAATACTGCTACGCAGTTTCCCTCAAGGGAGTCACAAATGCTCCCTTGGTCTGTGTACTCCGCGCGCCACCCCAAGTCTGTGACAGTGACAGCTGCATGCAGACAGGTAGTCCCTTGATCCTGGAAGCAGCCATACGCCATTGTTCCTCGTTGATCCTCAACTCCACATCCGTCCCGAAAGAAACGAATACCAACAAAAATCCTAGTGCAAATGCAGCCCAAGTACAGTCATGATTAGACTCCTCGCTGAGGCTATACACGGAAATGCAAAGCAAATAACCTAAAGGGTAGCTACAAATAAACCAATTGCAACGATAAGAGAGTGTCATTAAACCCTCTTTACCAAACTGTGCTCCGAGGCCTGGAAAGGCCCGAGTGAACGCCCTTTTCAATACATTTCAACGGTGGTAAAAGTGTGCTGGCCGTTGTTTGAAGAGAGCTCTCCAACTCGGACACAAGAACCATGGCGACAGGGGTCTTGGGTTCTTGCTCCGCGCTCAAAGTCGAACAGCTCGATGTCATGGTATCCACGGAGCCGCCAGGTCCATCTTTAGCGCGCGGATCAGGCGATCCCGTCAGCTTTGTGGGCTTTGATAGATCTGTTGTCGAACTTGATGCGGCCTTTTGTCCAAAAAGAGCCTTTGGAACTGCAGATACCGGCTCATTTTGGATTGAGGGTCGGCTTCCATTGCCTCGACGCGAGGGAGTCCGCCTTGCTTGCCCATTTGTCGGGGTTCTATGTCGAGAGGCTGAGTGGCCATGTCCAGCCCCCGAACGAGATCTGCGCCCATGCACCGGGCAGTTTGGCGAAGGGTAATCCTCAATCAAATGGAACTGGGATAAGTCAACGTCTTGGGATGGCCTCCGGCTTCGACGAGAAGTCGTTCGATGCTCGCGTGTTGGTGGGGACTGAACAGGGTTACTTTGTTCAGGTCTGGATGATCTTGTTCTCCCCCTACTAGCCGCTCTGCTCTCGTAATTAGGTGTGCTTGATTCAAACCTGCCACCGTGGGTGTTTAATGCTGGAGAAGCGTGGCTGCTATTATTACGACGTTCTCGTGAGACACCCTGCTTTTCAAGCCGACTGCGTGATGCAGGCCTTAGAATAGGGGGCTCGCTGCCAGTCGGTTTCGAGCCCGATTTTTCGGGTGCCATAGGTGCTGGGAGAATATCATGCCAAACACTGGGATCCATGGCGATAGGAATAGAACCTCCCGATAAGGCTCGTTCGTGGCCAAAGTGGATTGCGATCGAGCTGTTTTTGGTTGGGTTGAAGCTTGTAGCTTTATCATTGCGCTCTAAAGCCTTCTTGGTAACGCCGGATTTGACGGCTAGAGACTGTTCCTGAGCGGACTCTGCACGTTGTGCCATATCTTCAAATCTATTAAACGCGTCCCTCAGCTCTGATTGGGAGGGTTTTGAAGAGTTGAATCGATTTGGTCCTCTCGACCGGCTGCCGTGGCGAGCCTTGACGGAGTCGTTCCGGCGACTTCGTGATCTTTGCGAATGTCTCGACCGAGAGACTCTTCCTCGCGTCTGGACCGGGCTTAGAGGAGTCGAGTCCTGTGGCAAGAATGGAACTTCGGCCGCATCATGCGTTTTGCCGGTCTGGTTATTCCACACAGAAACATCAGAACGCATGCTATGTCGTTTCTCATTTGCACGAGATAGAGAGCCAAAATCGGATATAATCTCGTCGACGTCGTCTCTTCCAATTACCCACGGTGCTTCTTTCCCTGATGGCATCTGCAGATCAATTGGTAGTCCAGGATACTCGGGCGGGGATTCGGCGCTAATAGTGGGGGAAATGTTCGCATCCAATCCCAACAAGTAGGCCATCATGCGAGGGTCCATCTCCAGGTTGCCATCCTCATCATCGGATATTGTACCATATTCAGGTGCATAAGAGCTGTACTCGTCTATGGGGTGGTACGCCGCAGAATCGACGGATGAAATCGGAACTCGAGGCCGAATATCATGGGGAGTTGGGCTCGGCGCAGACGGCGTATGGACCGGAGATGTATTCTGTTGGTTTTCAATTTGGTGCTTCTGTGATGCGTCAATGGTGAGATCATCCCGTCTGTAGTGGGGCGCTGTTTTCTCTTGTTCCTGGGGTTGAGCTGGTTCCTGGTCTGGCGGTGAGCTTGAGGGCCTCTTGAACTCTTGCACTGGGCTGTTGGATCCTCTGCATATGGACGAACGACGGTTTTCGGACGGGTAGGGGCCATGATCGTCAACTTCTACGGGTTCTCCATCTGGACGATACACCAACTTTGCAAAGGGAGCGGCCTCCGTGTCCACCACAAGCAGGTCTTTATCACCGCGCCCAAGAATACCATAGACCCGGACTTCGCCCTCCTTGATACCAACGACGGCGCTAGTACCAGCATATGTGACTTCACCCTCCATTCCAGTGCGATTTGCGAAAACCACGATGACTTCTTCGTCCCACTCGGAGCGGATGATGGGTTCCAGGCGCGAAATCCAATACGATAGCGTGTTCATATCAGGCTCTTGTGGTTCTCGAGTAAACGAGCGGGGGTCCTCTTGGGTAATCCATGCCATGCTGACAACAACGAGGCGTGTTCTCGAATCCAGGACATGATGCGCAAACTCGAAGGCACTCCATGGGGTCTGGAACTTGTAAGGGCTATGGTTGTTTAGTAAACAGGGCAGATAGATGTCTTAAAAGGAACAATTCTTACTTCAGATCCATGCATATGCCGATCGAGACAGGACCAAGGCCGGGGAGGGACTGAGCGAAGAATTTACTACCTTCAAGCGCCCATGTTTCGTCGGTGTAGTAGAGATGGTGCTTGCGGTAGTTGGCAACGGTGTCGCCCTCGGAGCTTACAACAAGGGCCGAGTTGTAGTATTCCGGGTTTGCAGGCCATTGTTCTGTTAGATCCACCTTCTCCGGATAGCCCACGATAACCGTACAGTCATGTTTGAGGGCTTGCGTGCGCGCCCAGAGCGAAGTAATCCCGGAATCAGAGTGTTCGAGGAAGGGGGAGATTTCCTGCAGAGATTGAAAGTTGTATCCTATTACTATGTTAGTAAGAAAGGAAAAGGGTCCTGATGCTATTTTCTCTTTCATTTTCTCTCTCTAAAAAAAAGCGACGTCGTAGGAGAAGAGAAAAAGATGTTCCCATGGCGACTTACCAGAAAAGGACAGCTCGGGCAAGACAAGAAGGTCCAGCTCCTCAGGGTCTACTCGGTTCAATATGGCATCGGCTCTATTGAGGTTGTTGTCGACATCCCCGACGGCGGGCGCAAACTGGAGACACCCGATCCTCATCTTGTCGCGCTCAACCGTTGTATTTGCCGCTGTTGAAGTCGCCGTCGCCGTCGCCGTCGTTGGTCGCAGTCGCGGCGCTGCCTTTATCCAACTGATCTCGCCGTCGCCGGTCGCGTGGCGTGCAGATAGCGGTAGGGCAGTGGAGATTGGCCGCAAACAAAGGCAAGATTCGACCGGAAAGAGAAGATTCGGGGGTCAAACCAACAGCATAAGCGTCCCGAGGGAAAGGATAGAAAGCCGTTTATGGGGTTAGGCCACGAGAGGGATCCGGCAACTGTGGCCGCCAGAGCGCGCCAGCCCCTGCGCGCCCCACGAGGCACGCTTGCTCACTCGAATGATGTGCGCTGAAGGTGGGCGAGTTTGCACCGCCATGCCCCCAGGCTGTTGGAATGGTCTGGCCCAATCGCTAGGTTGGTGATGTCGCGGAGGCACATCGATGTGACGTCTTTTGGACGTGGTTGCGAGGGGCACGAATGGTGGGGAAGCACAACGGAGTGGGGGCTACGGGGATGTTGACCATGACCCCAGCGGCTTGTCCAACAGCGAGTCGCCGTTAGCCGCCGGGACTCTGGCTAGACAGGGGCCCCTTCTGGAGGCCCCATTCGCGGCGCTGATCCTAGAGCTCATCTGCATGCAATCAATTTCTAGCCCTTGCTGGCACGAAGGCCCTCGCGGGCTTTCCCGCCTTGAGTAAAAGTGGCCAGTAGCTGTGGCCGACTTCTGGCATCACTACCGGCACATGCTAGCTCATGCTGGCACGACTGAGAGCAGCCGATGCCCCTACATCATGTCCCAGCTGGCCTGTTAGTTGGTCCACTTGGCCAGCGGGATGCCCCGTGCACCGTTTATCCCAGGCTGTTATTGTCCAGGATTGGACAGCAACAACTCTTGAGCCCTCTACAGGACGAGCTGTCAACCACACACACACACACATAGAAAAGGTTAAGCGTGGTTCTTACGAGACGCCTTTTCGTTAGAATTTACGCTATTCAGCCCATCCTGACAAGACCTTTGGTGCTCCTCATTTATTCCTAGACATTCTGCTCCTTTTCTTCGACATGGTTCCGGCCACACCTGACATCACAGAGTAGCGACTCCTCCCGTACATATTAGACACTCCAGTCGATCGCCACTTGCTTTCCCGCCGCTGGCGATGAGAATATTTCTATTTCCAATATTCCGAAACAAGCAAACTCAACAGCCTATCGGCTGGAGGGCCTTTCATCTGCCGTACAGTACTTGACCGGGATGCATGTACTTTAACCTGTGCTTGATCTAGGATATCACAGGTGAGGTCTGAGTGTCTTCTATGCATTAGCTCTGCGTGTATGTGGGGTTATCACATTTCTGCCACCAACCTCACATTATTATGAAGTCCGCACATCACATACTCTGACCCGCCAACTTACATTCGCACTAAACGTGGGAGGGGATATAATGATTCTCTTTTTTAACTATCAGTCGTCAAGCCCGGCCCCCTAAGCCGCTTACGGATGACTAGCGTTGTCATAGCCCTTTGACTTAGTTGTTTCGTCTACTGCAGTCAAAATGAGTCTAGTAAGATTCCCAGACGAAACAAGAGGGTGTCGAGCGGGCGGAATGTCAAGTCAACCAGGCAAGCCACCTCCAAAGGCCACCTCTAAATGCCACATCATCACTCGTGATATTCCGTTGTAACCTCGGGTCATCTGGATGCCGCTGACCCTTCACTCATCACGGCGCCTCTCATCTAGATCTGCGCAGCCTCGGGAACCATCCCAATGTCTTATCATTGTCCTCGTGATATCCCCCAAACGCAGGGCTGCGTAAACATCAATACTCGCACTGCCAGCTAGAGCAAATTTGGAGAAACCAGCAACGTGGTGGGTTCTTTCGGCAGCTGGCTCCGCAAACTAGCAGCCAAGTGCATCCAGCACCAGAGATATCTCAGAAGTGCGCTGCAGCCACAATTATTCAGCTTCACGTTTCACCCTTGCTCTCCGCCCCCAACATGCACTTCCCCGTGGCCCACAATCCCTCGTGCATGGACTTTGCAGTGTTTCGGCCCCCATCCGACAACAACTAACGTCTACTGCAATTAAACCCCGAGTTGGCAATAAGCGCGAAAAGATTGACCTTGGGAATTTTATGCATGTGGCCAGAAGGCAAGGCTATTTTCGAGAGTCCTATTGGCCGAACGTTGAAAAGGGGTTCGTCAGCACCAACAATCTCAGTCTCGGAAACCAAGTTGGCGCAGATGCCAAGCAAACCCAACTTCAGAATTATCAATAATACATCTGATTTGACTATTAAGATTAGTGTTGAACAACTCATTCTACACGAAGACAAAGTCCAATTCTATCTCACAAGAAAGAAACTCAATAAACACACACTCAAGTATAATAATAATAATATCAATAGATGGCATGGATCAATGGATCATGGGATATGAATCATTATTATAGCTATTTGAGTGACAGCTAGTCAACCCCTCCTCCCACGAGATTACAGTGCATATTCTGAAATATCACCAACTTCCAGTCCATTGTACAATAATCACAACGAGACAATCTCAGAAATTTTCCTGGTGAATATTGGTATAGAACCCAAAAATCTATTGGCATGACTAAAAGATAAATGAAGGCCATTAAAAGGGCCGAGAATGATTGGTATCAATAGTCGTTTAGAAAGTTAGAGTGTTTGGCCATTGAGATTGTAAAGCTGTAAAAGATGCGGAAAAAGAAAACACATTAACCTTCAATGTGCTCTAACAACATAAAAACCGAGCAAACAAATCGAGAGAATGTTCAAAATTAACCCATTTATTTAAAGTCTATCTTAGTTCAGTTTCTTTAAAGCAACGAAACTCTTTTCTGGCAATCGAATAGCCTTGACAACGTGTATTCTAGTACATATCTAGACCCCGTCAGTGACATGGAAAACATATCTAAGTTATTGAGTATACTAGTGTTTCCACTTACCAAGACATGGCCCCTTCGGTTACTGTCTCACTCGAAACGGTTCATTAGAGCCAACCTACTCGTCCGTAGCATGATGTGCAGCGTGTGATTATATTGGGTATTTAAAGCTGTTATCCAGTGGACGAATATGTTTACTGTTGATGGCCTATTTATGTATCACGCTTCACCCACGAGACATGTTGCCAGTATCATCACCGCGAAAATGTGAGGAACCAGATATCACCTGAAACAGAATTTACATCATAACCTTGGGACTTTGTTTCTCATTTTCTGAATCCTTGTTAGAATATACCCATTTCAATTCTTCTGGGGGCGCTACGACCATATCCTTTGAGTGTTATTGTAGCATCGAGGTCATGCATAGAATTATGCAAAGTTTGAACGGAACCCAGAACAGGTTTCGAATCAAAGTTTAGGTCTGAAGGCCACAGAAGTATCTCAAGCGAATGCATTATATAAATTAAAAAATTATCAAGTACATGCTACCAATCTCTGTGAAAATCTGGGAGATGGGTTGCGTCGTCCGATGGGCTACATTGCTGCTAGTGAGATAGGGTATGGCAGCAGCCCAGGACAATCGATACGATATTCCAGTTTTTATTTACTATCTAAAATTTCATGTCTTTCTAAAACACTACTCGATGCCATCATTCTGTGGTAGAAGGAACTTGCCATTATAAAGTATATCATTGTGCCACTTGCCACTTTTGCTGTTTATCACATTAGCATCTCGCTTACTCAGGGCTAGTCAGTAGATATTTTACACTCAATTCACCTTCTTGTTCTTTCATCTCCCCAGTAATCCGTTGACCTTACATATGCGTTCCTCTCTAATGAGACTACAAATTGAATTAGAGTAACTTGCAGTTGTAATGTCCGATATAGACAATTGCTCGCTTCTTCTGGAGCAGTGATAATTACGAGAGCTTCGTCTCGGGCGGTCTATATACAGTATTCCCTCGCCAAGATTATTGTTGACGAAATGGCCAACCCTTCTTTGTTGCGAGAAACTATTTTTTGACATGTTTAGCTTCGAGCATTTATCTTCTTGTTGTTTGCATGAGAGACTCAATAACTAGCAGGTAGAATTATCCATCCATTGATAGCTATATTTCAATCAGCACAAATATCATTCTGTGACACTGACGGTATAGTTTGCTCCATTTGAGCCTACTCATTCGGGTAGTGTTGTGCAAACATATATCAACTCTAAGCACAGTCTCTCTTGGGTCAATTGGAGGGCTACAACTTCTCCCATGGTTCTTGATTAATCCCATGAAAGTTTACTTGTGTTGATTAAGTCCTGATTCTTTGGCTCAAATGCAAATGTACGTGCGATCAAGACGTATAATCATATAGCCAACCAGCATTGCCAGCTTAGCCTTTTGAAACCCCGCACCAGACAGAACATCGCACATACTCCATGATATATATATTTAATTATACCTGCAATGATTATCTATCACACAAATTATAATAGACTGCAAAACAGAATGGAAGACGTGATCGTGATGATATTTCAATTCTGGAGCTCGCTACCCTACAGTGGCACTGATTGAACGTCCGATTTGCTATTATGCGAATGCATAAGGTTAGTATCTAGTCTATCGTTTTTCGAAGAAACTTGTGGGTATACAACTCAGTGAGTCCACTTATACGCCCACACAATCAGTCATTACACACATCAATCGTCATACGGGTCACTGGCTATCCCATTTTCACGTCTCAGCGGCACGACTCAAGAAAGACCGCGCACTAGCTCCGGACTTTCAGGAAATAACAAAAGGAAATTACCGCCCGGTTTCAATAGCGTTCAACCAGACGCACCTGACGCCTTCCCGTTTTGCTAGTTTGCATTAGTCCCTGGGTCTTCATCCCGACTATCCTTCGCTGGGGAGCTCCACCCACCCGAGATTTCCGGCAAGGGTTCTTCAAACTATCAGTGACGAGCTGCCGCTTGTGTCATGGGGACGAAGTGGAGGATGTTTTGCGATCTACGGGCCGAGCACATGGACAATTCTTCGGTTACGGCATGGTTGAATAACGTAGTCATCGGAGAGCGGACCACTCCCGAGTCCTGGGAACCATTCGATCATTGCAGACGGGGAAACATTTCCCTCAAATACCGACATGATGACGGGTGTGTTCAAGCAATTCAAAACAGAAACGAAACATTTGGTGGAGGAGATGTTCAAGCATGTCACAGTTCGAGTCACACGCAACCGGGCGTTGTCGGCTGACCAGTTTGGTGGCGGCGTGGACGAAAAAGGTTGGAAGAAAAAAGTGAAGGAGCCCGCATTGAACGCGGCCGCATGTTTCACTTTCATGCCCGCCACTGTCCAATGTTGCATCTCGGCCGAGGAGGAAAAAGGCAGAGGGCTGGGACTAGTGATCCAATCTGGGGAAAGTTGGTGGAGCAATTTCCCGTCGGTCAGTAAGGCCCGACATGAGACATGAAGCATGGCCACGTCGTTGAAAGTTCGACTGAGCGCCAGAGTGCCGAGTCAGGGGACAAGCTTCGAACCAACATCTGCCAGAGCGGTTGAAATTCCCTCACCGCGTTTACGCAGATGTCCAGCGGGCGTTCGGTTGGGTATCGCCTCGTTGACGGGAGCGCCAACTTAAGCGATGGAACGCGGCAATTTTAGGTCTTGGTCAGATCGGATCATGTCGTTTCTTAGCAGCAATCCTTCGCGCAATTTCACCAGGGAACGAGACGAGGGCGCGGGCCCCGGATGGAATGCACAAGAGGTGGTGAGTGTGGGAGTAGATTGTGTGTGGGCTGTGACGAGCCATGCAGCATGCAAGCCATATCACACTGTTAAACCCAGCGATAGACGCGCTGGCGGCTAAATAATTTTTCCCGTTGGGCTGGCTTGCGACAACGGATCTCGTCGCCGGGGCCCTAGCCAGATCTGTCTAGGCGAGATCAAGGCGCGGCCGGGCTAGGGTTCGTCCACATGGAGAGCGGAGAGAGGCCGGCCTGGGGGACGTTGTTGGTCCCTGCCCATGGCATCTGTGTATGTAGGTTGGTCGCTTGACAGGCAGGCTGACAGGTTTGCAGGGCAGACTTGAGGCCCTCCTGCGGTTTCTGTTGGCTGCGGGTGCTGGGCGGCACTGGGTGAGGCCTGAGGCTGCGGTGCAAACGGGCGGTCTGCACGTAGCACCGTCACATTGCACTTTGCTGGATTGCTGACCAACGGTCCTCGGAGAAGCCCAAAAGCAAACAGGCTGAGAACAGGCTGCCAATAAAGCGGGTCACCACCACTGGCCCCAGTAGGCCGCAGACAGGGCCGGCGGCTACAGGAGGCCACTCACCCGCCGCCTCTGGGTTTCAGACCCCGTACACCCACCTTCCCGCCCTGGTTCACCCCCGCCGACGACAACCGCCAAGTATGCGCCCTGATTGGCTCCCGCTCCGTCAGCAGCAGCCATGTAGGCGTCTACGTCGCGTGCGAGGCGCCGTGCTATTGGCCCCGCACTCTCTGCCGTGCTATTCTCGGCCAAGGGTAGTGCACTGGATGCTACCCGGCCGCCTCGATCGGCGCGAGTCCTATTTGCCCGCCCAGAGCAGTCGGAATGCATGCCATGGTAGTGTAAACCAGGATGACCCGTCGGGGCTTTTTTTCCCATCTGTCTGCTTTTCAGCTAGCTGGTATTAGCCAGCCAGCCGCATCTTTTGACTGACATTGGAATCCCCAGTTTCATATATCTTTGCTGGCTGCCCATCATCAAGCGGGCCTCCGAGCTATAGCCCTTTTGCTTCTTCTCTCAGCCTCCGTCGACTGGATTTCGAAACGGGTCTTGGCAGAGTTTACTCTTCATGCTGGCCATGTGGATTCGCTCCGTGCGATAGCGTCTCAGTTCCAAACCAACCCCCCTCTCCCGCCCCAGCGTCGATCCATAGGCCCGACCCGACTCCGGTCGTCACCAACAATCATGGCCTCGTCACTGTACCTTTTTCTGTTGGCCCTTCTTCTCGGAACTGTGCTCGCCCTGGAGGTCACTCCCGGTTCATCATGCGCCACTTTTTGCATGGACGACCCCGACTCGAATGCCTTTGATCCCCGCTCGTCAACCACAAACACATCCGACATTGTGTGTAAGGACACCGACTTCTCCAGCGAAGCAACTGGGATCAAGTTCCAAAACTGCCTGCAGTGTCTCCAAAAGAGCAAGAAGGAAAACGGAACCGAGTCGGATCTGCATTGGTATCTCTGTAGGTCAACCTGAGTAGAGACATCAGTGTAAGCTCGTGCTGACAGGACCCCAAGACAACCTTCGATACACAATTAGCACATGCCTCTACTCCGCCCCCGCGGCCCCATCCTTCGACACCGACTCACCATGTGTCATCGACTACGCGTGCGGGCCTCTGCAGGATGCCTTGACGTTCGACAATCTCACATCCAAATCGGACACCACCTACGGATATTGCGACGCTGACAATGGCGATTTTATGGGATCCAAGCTCAAGTCTTGCATAAGCTGTCTCCAGTCTGGCAGCGACCAGATGTATCTTTCCAATTGTAGGCTCATCGCTCTATTTAAGTCTGGAAAGCGGCCCTAACACGTTCTTACAGTCATGATTGCTCTTGAAGCTGGATGTGAACAGAAGCCAGATGCTGGTTCGCTCCTCAGCCTCAGCGGCACAGTCTTCTCCAACACCAGCGTCAATATCACGACACCTGCCAAAGACATTACCAAACAGCCTGCCGGTGCTGGTAGCTCCACAATGACCAAAGGTACCATCGCTGGTATTGCCATTGGCACGGCCCTCTTCTTCTTTGGCGCCATTGCCCTATTCATTGTTTACTGGCGTCGTCAAAAGCAAGCCAAGAAAGACAATGACAATACCGCCTACCGCAGCCACTTTGGCACTCCGGACCCTTTCCTGCCTCCCAACACTAAGATGTCTGCCTCCCTGCGCTCGTACAGTGCCCAGAGCCAATACGAGAATGGTGGTGCCATGACCAGCGGTGAATACTATGACCTCCGTGAGAAGGAGGCTCGCGGGAACTTGAGCAGACCGACATACAACTTTGACCCCCGACGAAGAAACGGCCGAGGCCCCCAGAGCGCACTCCCTACACACCAGGCCTACAACCCAGCTACCGTCTCGCGGGCTCTCCAGTCACCACCCCACAACCCTATCGCGCCGCAACCTACCCATCAACGCCATCCTTCCACTATTTCGGATGCGTTTTCTCTACAACCGTATCTCAATACCAACAATGCCAATGAACGTGGTTCAGTAACCACTCATAACCAATACCACCCACCACCCCCACCGCCATACAACAACAATAATAACATCACCAACACTAACAATAACCCTCTTGGGGCTCATCCCACATCCATCCCTACTACTGTTCCACCACCACCGGCTGGCCCCCCTCCCACTAAGCGAACTGTTCCACCAGTGGGTGTGCCTTCGTTAGCCGTGCCTTCAGTGCCGAGGTTACGAATGCCCAAGAAATACACTCCGCCGACGGTGACGACTACGAGTGCTTCGCCAGTTAATGAGCGACCGCCGCTTATTGCCATTTCTGGCCCAGTCACGAGCAATGACCCGAGATTTCAGGACGTACCCCTTGCGGGAGGTGTCGTTTATGCCGAGAGGGCGCCAGCCCGAGAACCAGAGAATTATCAGGAAACGGCTGTAAGAAGTGGCAAGAGCACACTCTATGGCATGTGACGGCGGAATGAGAACATTTGACAGGACATGGTTTTACACGATAACAATGGAGTTTTCGAATGGAGGCAAACGAATGACCAAATAGGTAGTTCAAGATCAATGGTATGAGCAAGGCGTTCCGGGTACAGGTAGTTTACAGTTCATAATACGTAAATTGATGATATTCCAACATTCAACTGTCCTTTAAGCATCTACTCTAAGCATTATAGCACAATCAACCCAAACGATGGCCGGGTCCTCTGGTCCTCCATGAGTCGGGGAGCGGGCCCCTTGATGCGCCAGTACTGCTGCCAGATGACGGATCCTGAGGTCGGACAGCTGTACCGAAACCTCGCTCTAGAACCCGAGGGGTCTGCACTAGGCGGGTGATGAATTGGGGTGTGGTAAGGATGTTGGGGCCGCCGCCGAATTCCGGCCAAATTCGGGCTAGGAAGTCATACAGATGGGCGGCGACAAGACCCTCTAGCTGCAGCAGCATGTTCATGTGCCCGCCAGGGAAAAGAAGGTTGACCAAAATCATAGCAATGGGTGTGAGTTGAGCCGGGATGGTAATGAAGTAGAATGTGGCCTTCATCCCCCGCTGGTCTTGTGTTACGGTGTAGACCATGGCGAGGATCAGAGCGCTCAGAAAGGTGAAAAATGGCAAACCAACAAGGTAGTTGATCGTCTAGCAACGTTGTTAACGTCTATCACAATAGTCACAGCAAAATGATATGGATTTAGATAGAAATGTAGGGAGCTAAAAAAAACCACTCGACCGAATTGGGGGTCAGACGAGCCATCCATAAGACATCCCACCATGCCTACACCGCAGAACAACCCGGATTTGCGAATGATGGGTGAACCGAAGTGTAGGGGTAATCTTCCTCATTTCCAGGAACCGTGATAGTAGTAGAGGCATAACACTATCCGGGCAGATATATGAGGGGCTAATGTGAAGGGAAGGGCAAGGGACAATGCACAGAGCGAGTGGGCCTAAGCTTACCAGAATTGTTCCACTGACGAACATCAAATACCAAACGACGTCAGCCTTACGCGGGAAGCGTGGGTTGCCCATTTCCAGCTGGGATAAGTAGGTGTAGAGAAAGTACAGGTCAAAGAGAAGACTGAGACCGCCTCCAGTGACAAGGAAGCATGTTACGGGTCGCCACAGCTGAGGAGGGATTTTCCATAGGTAATATGGGTGGTGGATGAACCAAGCAGTAGGCAATAAGCGCAACTGGACACCGATGGAGATAACAGCGGCCGCGGAAGTGATAGTCCTGAAGAAACATTGTTAGCGCGTTTGTAGACAACAACAGAGGAAGGAATCGACGCTTACCTTGCCAGGGCAGGCATTTGCCAGTAGGCATCCATGAGGTTCTCCGCCATATTGGGCAACTTTGCTCAATTGCGAGAGGTTGGGGGTGGAAGGGGAAAAATAGCAAATGCAGAAAATGCAACACAATAGCCAGGCGCAAACAGTAGCCGGCAGGCACGCGCGTTATGAAAGAGAGAGAGTCAGAGACCGAGACAGGGCACTGATCTTTATGGCTCCAGGCAACGATGTACTCATCGTTGTTGCTTGCGTGTCATCTTCTGTTTTGGAGAAGAAAACAAGCACAGAAGGGTCTGGAAAGGCGCAAACGTGGTTAAATACAGAAAATTCCAGTAGGGCGAAAAGTTGCGCTATAGCGGGGCGTATTGTGGAGACGGCGAAGCTGTTGGCCGAGCTCCCGTTGTGAGGCTGAAGCTCCCGGGTCTAGTGGTCAAGTTGTGGCTGGTGTTCTGCTCGTCATGGATGGAAGCGGGCTTTTCGGATATCGGAGTTGATGCAGCCGCAGAGTTGAACTGGTGGAAACTTGCTCGTCTCATGTCGTGTGAGCAAGCCGTCCATTCTACCACATCTGGGCTGAAAGAACCCGTATGACCTGGTTTCTTTTACAAAGTCATTAATTGAAGCTGGCAATTGAATACCACACGCCAATTGATCAGTTTATAAACCATTCGACATCATCGGACAGAAAACCCGAAATCTCACTTGGGAGCGCCACATCCTTGCCAGCTACCAAAATGCGTTCTACAGATGCGATGAAAAGCGAAGAGGCTACTGATGCCGCGTGGGAGGCCACAAGAGGAGCCTTGTCTGGAGCTGCGAAATGGGGACTCGGCGCAGCAATTCTTGGCGGTATTGGGTATTTTTGGTCGCCGGTATATCGTGGCACGACGATCCAATTCAAAGTGTAAGATGCCCCTCCCAGACACCGAATTTTTCTAGACTCACGCCACTTTCAGATACGTGCAAATGTCGGGTATGGTGCTGGGAAGCATGATTGAGGCCGACGGACGCCTCAGAAAATATGAACATGATGTGAGAATGCGAAGAAGGTGGATGCGAGAAAAGGCAAAATGGGAGCAGTATGAGGCTGAAGTTGCAGCCAAGTCGGATGAGAAGGGAGGCAATTGATGAGGTAGAAGGGCACACAGTATTCATCAGAAATTGTATGTATATCAGAAATAGGGCGCCATTTCAGCAGTCTTTGTACAAATCACATCTCATTTGGTTCTTTTTGTCTCATTGGTACAGATCCCGTCCAACTCCAACGCCAATTATGCAGCTTCCATCATAAGCCGTTATGTCCCTTCACTTGGAGGCTACCCGGAAACGTTTGGGGTCCATGTTAATCTTAGATAGTCGGGCCACACATCCACTCAGCTGGAGCAATGTTTGCACACCTTCCAGCACCTTCATATGGGTGAAGCCAATTTCCTTGATAAACTCCAGTTTCGAGTGCTCGCTCAGGGTCGGAATCGTCTTGGTCACTCGAAACATGGTGCTGATAATATCGTGGCTCGAGTATCCCAAGTCCCATAGCTCTCGTAGAGTATCGAGCGCCGCATCTACATTTCCCTCGTAGCATGCCTTGAGCATTGCTTGCACCTTGATTGGGTGAGGCGAGTCGACGACTTTGAAGACGTTGTCACCAGACACGAAGCCGAAACCGGCCCATGTGGACTGAAGGTTGTTGATGGCCTGTCGCATATCTCCTTCGGCGCTGAAAACCAAGGCTGCCAGACCGTCATCACTGTACTCCACCTTCTCGGCTTCGATAATCTGCATTAACCGCTTGACCACTTGGGCATCGGTGAGCTTGGCGTATCGAAGAATGGCGCATCTTGACTGTAGGGGCTCGATGATTTTGTTCGATTGGTTGCAAGCGAAGGCAAATCGGGTGGTGTTGGAATAAATTTCCATTGTTCGTCGGAGAGCTTGCTGGGCGCCGGAGGTCATGCTGTCGGCTTCGTCGAGGATAATGAGCTTGTGTCGGCCGGCAGGGAGAGTGACCTTTTTCTGCGCAAATCCCTTGATTCGGTTTCGCACGACGTCGATACCTGGTTAATGTCAGCTATGGATGGTATAGAGTGCGATTTTAGGCACAAACCTCGCTCATCACTGGCGTTTAGTTCCAAGACAGCCTCTTTGTATGAATCTCCTAGCAGCTGCCTAGCTAAACACATGACACTGGTCGTCTTTCCGATACCAGGCATTCCTGAAATGATGACATGGGGCATGTTTCCTTCCTTGGCGATGATTTTCAGTCGCTCGATCGTCTCCGTGTTACCAACGACATCGTCGAGGAAGACAGGACGGTACTTTTCCACCCTTTAATCAGTTAGTGATGCTGCACGACGAGGATTGGACGTTGGGATGGCATACCAAGGAAGTTCGTATGATGTAGAGGAATTGGCAGCAGCCTTAGAGGCAGCCGAGGACGATTCGCCCTGTACTTCTGATTTTTGCGGCGGCATCGTGGTGTTGTGAGTCGGGTGTGGTCTTGAAAACGGTGAATCTGAATATTCAATCACTTTACGCGATCTACTTAGAGGGGAAGACGCGTCGTGAACTTGCAGTGCTGCTATCAAGAAGTGGCCCGTGCGCAAGCACCAGTGCCCACCCCGGCCACCGCCTTTCAGTCACCATGGCAAAAAATCAGCGACAACTTTTTCGGCCCATGATTTTTTTGCCAGCAAGAGACAGCCAGAGATACCCCCCCAAACCACACCTTCGCGAACGCCCGATTGCCGAATTTCCGCCTGCGGAACATATCTACAACTCTGCGATTACACTAGTGGCCACTTCTTATCGCTAGAAGCCATGGGTGTTGCGAAAAAGACGAGAAAATTCGCACAGGTGGGAGATTTGCCTTATCGATAAGCGCAAACACTGTACTGACACTGTCTTAGACCAAGCGAGTCCTCGGTCGTCGCGATCCTCGTCTCAAGGAGAATAAGATCAAGGAGGAGCTAGCCGCGAAGGAGCGAGCCGCGAAGAAGACAATCAATGGCGAACTTGTCCGAGAGGCACCCCAGATGCCTAGCAACATGTTCTTTGAACACAACACGGCCCTTGTGCCGCCCTACAACGTTCTCGTCGACACCAACTTTCTCTCCCACACTGTGCAGCGCAAGTTGTCCCTGCTCGATTCTATGATGGACTGTCTCTATGCCAAGTGTAATCCCATCATTACCTCCTGCGTGTAAGTTCATCCTTGTAGTGTGGCTTGGTTACTGCGGCTGACATGGCTTGTAGCATGAGCGAACTTGAGAAACTCGGCCCGAAATACAGACTGGCACTGCGAGTTGCCCGTGACGAGCGCTGGCAGCGCTTGGAGTGTGACCACAAGGGCACCTACGCCGATGACTGCCTCGTTGACCGTGTACAAAAGAACAGGATATATATCGTGGGAACCAACGATAAGGCGCTCAAGCAGCGTTTACGAAAGATTCCTGGTGTGCCGATTATGAGTGTGGCGAGAGCCAAGTACGTGATTGAAAGACTGCCTGGAGCACCGGCTTAATAGTGCGGCGATTGTATTTTAATGGAATATAAAAAAAGGGTTGCGTTGTTCATCTCACCTTGTTTTGACCGGTGGCAGGAGGAGCTGACTGTAATGCTTCTCTGCCAAAGAAATAAAATAAGCGTACTAATAAATAAGATTAACCGATATTTTGTTTTTGTTTAATTGTTATTCCAATGGTGGCGTCGACTTGGCATGAAACCACGGCGTTCAACCTATTGCGATAAATCCGCTCGCGCTGGAGTTTACGGACCTAAATCCTAGTGGGTTTCCCTGAGCCCAGCGCTTACGCAGGTTCCCAAGCCACGTAACTTCTCATCATCTGCAACATTCGTCACTTAGACCAACCCTCTTTGCTCGCGACGTCCTCGATTCTCGTATTTGCGAACGCTCGCCGCCTAGGAGTTGTCCAGTCTGCCCCGCCCCATTCGCAAGTGCAAGTGGAGCACACCGACACCATGGACCAAGACTCCAGCCCAAACGACGTCTCGTCCGCCTCGGGCCAGGATCGCGAGCGCCAGAAGCGTTCTCGCATTGTTCTTTCTTGCGCGCCCTGTCGCGCCTCTAAGCTGAAATGCGATCGCGACCAGCCTTGCGGGCAGTGCGCCAAGAAAGGCCGCATTGAACTGTGCCAGTATGCTCCTCGCCCTGAGAAGAAGCGCCCCACCAAAGGCATGTCTGCCCGCCTCAAGCGTCTGGAGGGCATAGTCCGCGAGATGATGGAAACCGAAGGTGCAGAGGGCCCTGGAAATGACATCAAGGACGATGGGTCGACGACGGGACCGGCTGTCCAAGGCCATGTTGTGAGAGGAGACAACGCCAATGCCATGACGTATGTGGGAGCCACTCACTGCATGGCCATGCTCGAAGATGTAGGTACCAATATGAGCCCCGGCGGTTTTTATGTGTGATATTTAACCATTGAAACCATTTAGATTGAGGATCTTAAGAGTTACTTTGATCAAACAGATGACGAGGACGCTGGGGAGCCTGGGGAAATCGACTCGACTGAGTTGATCCTATTTTCCCGCTCTGGGCCTCGAAACCGTCAGGAGTTGCTTTCGTTCCTGCCTGAGCGCAAGATTGCAGACAGACTTGTCACCAGATATTTCAGCTCAATGAGCCCCTCTCAACGTAATGAACCTCTCAAGAAACCCGGTGATTCCAGACAGCTTACAAATGATAGATGTCGTTCATCGACCAACATTTAACAAGACTGTGAGTTTGGCAATTAGTTTAAATGAATTTATATCTAACAATATACAGTACGCCAAGTTTTGGGACAACCCCGAGGAAGCTACTTTCCACTGGATAGCCCAGCTCTTCATGATTCTCAGTCTAGGCCTCTTCTTCAACCGATACATTAATCCCAGTGAAGTCGACGCGGACTCCCCGCTCGCAGCAGAGGACAGGATCAAGCTCTACAAATCATGTGCTGGGTGGGCTTTGGTTTGGGGCAAATATATGCAGCCAAGCATCGAAACGCTCCCTGCATTTATCCACTATGTCGAATCGGATTTCGTCCTCAACCGAGCGGCCCAAATGAAATGTTATATCCTTTCAGGCGTTCTAATACGTTTAATGTTGAAGATGGGCCTGCACCGCGATCCAAGCAAGTTGGCCAACATTTCCCCATTTGAGGGTGAGATGCGACGTCGTATGTGGAACATGGCCATTCAGGTCGAATTGCTGGTTTCCTTCCACATGGGTCTCCCAAGTCTTATTCAAGGCATCGAAACCGATACTACCGTTCCACGGAACCTGCAAGACGATGACTTTCATGAGGATTCTATTAGCCTGCCTCCTAGCCGGCCTGATTCTGATTATACGGCAATGACCTATCCAATTCACAAGACCAAGATCCTCCGCGTATTCGGTCAGATTGCCCGGCAGGCACATGCACTCACACCACCCAATTACGCTGAAGTCATGAAACTCGACGGCCTTCTGCAGGAAGTGTGGCAGGATGTCCCCGCGTTTATGCAGGTCCGACCGTTGGGTGAGTGCGTTGGCGACCCTCCCATGATGCTGATCCAACGGTTTGGGTTGGCAGCCATATACAACAAGAGCCGCTGCGTCCTGCACCGGCGGTACCTTGCTGAACCGATCCCACGGCGTGAACATGACTACTCTCGCCAGCAGTGCCTCCAGGGCGCCTTGACATTGCTCACTTACCAGCATACCATCTGGGAGGCGTGTAAACCGGGCCACCTCCTTAGTAGCAACGGGTGGTTTGTGTCGTCACTCGCAGTTCACGACTATCTTCTAGCCGCCATGGTCGTTTATCTTATTATTAAAAACGAACACTATTCGGACACCGGTGGCCAATACGATTGGATGGAGCAGACACCCACACCTACGAAAGAGGAGCTCATTGATATGATAAAGCGCTCACACTTAATATGGGCCGAGGTGGCCGCAACCACGGCCGAGGTCAGGAAGACGGCCGATACGCTGGCCATCATGCTGGCCAAGCTTGGCTGCCCCGTTGATGGTCATGCCAGGATGTCCGGGGTAGCAGCCCGTCCCCAGACGACAAGCATCGGGCATGAGTCTTCCTCGATGGGGGCCCCATCAGTGGATCCCAGCCCCATGGGGACTATGGGTGCCGACTCAGATCTCCTTTCGAGCCTGGGACTGGGTATGAAGCTTTCTCGCTCACAGATACCAAGGTGGATTTTTGCTGATAAGCAGTACAGATTCGTCCGGATCCGGGTCCGGCCTTACCCCCTTATCTCTTAGCCACCCGGCGGAGGCGACTACTAGCATGAGCTTCCCCGGAATGGATCCGGCGGCAGGGGCATTTCCCGAAGGGCTTAACTTTGATACGTCTTGGATGGAGGAGACGGCGCAGAACATGGACTGGGTAAGTTGCGGGCGACTACGCGGCCGATTACGAAAGTGACAATCAGTGAAACGGGAGCTGACTCGTTTAAATAGCGTTATCTCGACATTTCCCTGGCCCATAGCCACGATGCTGGTCGCAATGCTGATACGGGCCAGACGTGGATAGAGCGTCCTCCGTCTCTTGAGGACATGATGGGATCCGAGGTATGGGGCCAGATTCCATCTACATTTGGGGGGAACGCGCAAGGCTAAAAAGACCTGGCAAATCATATGAGCCATGTGATTTAATCCCGCTCAGTTCCGGATTACTGTGGTAGATGATTTAAGGAACCATGATATTAAGCTGGGAGGGGGATGGATCAATCGCATAGACACTAGCCCGCGCCGAAACCAGGACTTGGGGAGGCCATGACCGCTGTGGCATTTTCATTTCGACCAGACATCGGCTGGTATTACGGGCCCTGCAGAATACGGGGAGTTGGCGTCTAGAGCGGGTGTGCAGGCGGGCTTATCAGGGCCAAGTGGTGTGGCTTAAAGCCAGCTGTGTGTGCGCGCGTGGGCGGACACTCTCAGGTGTCATCCGCAGGGGCGATGACATGGCGTTTCCTGCTATCTGGGGAACCGTCAAACCTGGGGGATAGCAACCCCGCATTGCTATGGCTACACTTGTCTCACTACAGGCTGCAAGGTGGCTACTTTGCCTAGAATGGACGGATGTACTTTGCGGTGTAGCTGTGAATCAGCATGTCCATCAAAAATCAGATGTGGTGGTGACCATGACATTGCAACCAAAATGACCAAGTACGAGTGCGATATGACAAAACTGTGTGATGTAGTGGTTGGATGACCCGTAGCCACGATCCAGAAGATCTCACTGATGCAATGAGGGCAAGACGATGTACCGATGGAGCCCATTGATATCCAAGCTCTTGGGAGACGGGCATTAGTAGGGGCAGGATCGACAAACCCAATTTGACATGCCAAGTGAGATAGGTGACACAAAACATACAAGTGCGCCTATTTGCTTCTGTGGCGTTGAGTCACAGAAGCCCTTCCTCCAATGTTAAAATGAGGGGGGTCGGGACGCGCGGGACACGCTGGCGGCTTAGTCGCTGCGCTGCCGCTGAAGCGGCATAAAAGCCTTGACTGTGTTTTGTTGGCGATGTCTTGAGGAAGGTGCAATTGTGAATAAAGGTTAATAAACTGGCCATGTCTCGCCAAGAGATAGTGTTTATCAACGTATGCTGGAGGTGCAACTCCTCGCATCATCAAAGTCAATGCGCACCCTGCCCACACGACATCACGTTTGCTGCAAGGGTCATGACGTAGGACCAGCACAACCTCTGCTTGGGAACTGCAAAACCAACCGAGGCCACAGCGGGAGAGAGTCCGCGGAGATGCTCAATTCCAGCACGGTCCACCGACCGCCACACTCGTTGTTGACCCCCTTTGCCGCCAATGCATACCACTTGTGAGCGTACCACCGACCGGCCTGTCAATCAATCGGTGACTGCATCGGGGCTAAAATACCTGTATTACCTGCATCCACACGCCTTCTGTTGGATGTTTATAGATAGAACCACATTTATCCAACAACAGTATCGTAGCATTTTCGGTTAATACATCTTGGTGGTCATGGTTTGAGACGAGGTCGAATGGCCGGCGGCATGGCACTCATCGGGGTCGTACCAATCAGCAGCCACCCTGGTTCAGTTACACAGTACGTCGGCAACCATCCCGTGCCATGCGGGCGACATGCAAGGCGCCGATGACGATAGGCTTGGCTCTCGGGATCTCTATCCGATATCGACTGCCCACGTTGGGTCTTGAGCAGGTCAATCTTGACCGACACGGGCTGCAAGCCGATGGCAAAACAGGTGATTCTGTCGGCAAACGCACAAGTCTGCTTTGGGATGTGAATATTCCAGAATGGCGGATCGTTTCTAGGGCCATTTGGTAGCGCGGCCTCGTTGAGATTAGCCTGATGAAACTGGGCCTTGGTGGATTGCAGGCCGGTCCGCGACCAGCTCCCTGGGCATCACACCCGCGCTGACTGCATTCGCCGCTATCTAATGGCCTCGAGTCGAAGGCCCAAGCGGCGCCTCTCCATTCTGGGACGGGCATAGGTACATGTCGGCTCGGGGCTTGACTCGGTAGTGGTAGTTGGAATATCATTTTGACCACTAGGAGATTGGAGGCTGAGAAACGAGGAGGCTTGTTTGTGCACAAAGCCATGTACATGCCTCTGTGCCTGGCAGATGGGTTGGATCCACGTTGCGGCAGTATGGCATGAACAAGAGATTAATCATAAATGTCAATCTTTCGTCACATTAGCGTGCGGGACAGTAAGAAGCTCTAGCTCCAGTAGAGTAGCATTGCAGACGGCGACTTTTGGATGTGTCGTCGTTGCATTTGTCTTCGAAGGCAGGAGCTCCGTCGTGGTCGTGGCCACAGCTGGACTACGTAGGTACTGATGTGCATCAATTCGCGGGGGATGTGCCCTTACAGGCATGCCTGCAAAACTGCCCGGATACAGTGGCACAGCACGGTAGCGCCGACTTGTTTTGACTCTGCTGGATCAAGCGTGACGACTCAGCCCGGGGACCATGAGTGGGTGCGCCGGTGCAGGGAATCGGCTTCGTGTCAAGCTCGAGTTGTCGTTTTTTTCACGTCGGGTGACCAGCAGCAATAGATCCATCTCCGGCTCCATGACGCCGCTATCGAGGGCGGGCGGCAAATAAGCATGGTCAAGGTCGAACGTTTGGGTAACTCGATGAGAAATGGAATCGAGGTAAAATTTTCTGACTGGAGAGTTACCTGGAGCGGCCTCGAAACTTTTACCTAATATCCACGCTACTCGGCATTTGACTCCTCTGTCCCATCCGTGGGTGTGGTGGTCGCGGACCGGACTGTGGACAAGGCCACCACGGTCCACTGAAGCCCGGCCCCGAGACACCCAGAAATCCCAGACACCCCCCGTAGAAATGAATGGGTCGGCTGCTTCTGTGCCCCTAGGGAATCCTGTTTGCGTCCTGTCTTGCCCTACACCTGGGGTTGACAGCAGCCGGCGAGGGAGATGCATCTGTGCAGCGGCTGGAAACGAGCTGGCCCCAATATTGCCGTTGATGGTCAGCTGATTCCGCATCCGAGATGAAGAGGGCTATCAAGGTCCGTAGTGCGCCTCCTGGTTTGTTTGTCAAGCTGCAGCTTGATCGCCATTGTCAGACTGCATAGAGAGGTGATGTTGATCCCTGACACCGTCTTGAACTTGCCTCATGAAGGCAAAGATAACTTGAGCCAGAAAATTTGGATTCCGGTGCTAATGTCGGGCAGTGTGCTTGGCCTTCCTTTTACGATTACAACTGCGTATACCTGGAAGTTTCGGGCTGTCGGCGAACCCATCCAAGTCCTACCTAGGTGTGCACGTGTGGACTGCGGACTACTCCGTGTGGAGTTCGGAGGCACCTTCCTCTGGCTGAACTCTAGACCTACTACCATGTCCCAAATGCTTGATGACAACGTGCAGTACACCTACCCCAGATCCCTACCACTTTCCTTGTCGATGAACTACGAGCCTCGATGCCCTCAATGAGACGCGACATGGTGCAATCTGTGCCAATCGTGGGGACCAGGGCAAGGTTGACTTGGTTATTTTGGCTTCTTTGGTAGTAGAAGCAAAAAGGGGGGTCAGTTTAACAAGCGAGACAAGCTCAATGTTAGATTGGATCGAAGGCCCGTGAATGGCCTCGTGATGTGTTGTGCCGGGGCCAGAATAGGCCAGAATCGAGAGCCGGAAGCCAAATGTCGATATTGAGAGTAAGAGGAATCAAGTAAGTCCTATGTAATGGAAAGCAACAGGCGGCTACTGGCCAATCAAGGGCCGGGCGTGTCCGATGCCGCAATCCCGCAATTCGATGGGCTGGGCCTTTCCCGGTTGCAGCCCCATGTTATGCCGTCGCGATGCCATCGCAGGGATCAGATGAGCACTCGTCCAGCGCTTGGCCTAGTGTACCTTGGGGGATACTAGAGCCGCTTGCCCGCTTGTCGACCCTAATGGCGACGACATGTTGCCCAGGGTAGTGGTGTCTGTCGAGAGGCTGAGGACCTCGCACACGTGTCCATCACACACACCGATACCAGGAATACCAGGCTATATTTGAATCTTGGGGCTCGCTTGTGATGCACCCCGTCTCTCTAGCAGCATTGGGGTATGCTAGGATCGACCCAATGCGTTCTTCACCGAACTCTTGGTGACCAATTGCGATCAAATCTGCGAATCGAATTGCCCAATGATGGTGGTTCACCCAAGACAACATGATGAAGCAAAAGCAAGACAACCAGCCCTAGAACCAAATGGCTGGTCAAACAACAGCCGCCAAGCTGACAAGGATGCATGAGCCCTGCTGACTCCTTCGTTTCTCGCCGCGGAAATGGCCGTTAAATCCAGCACGTTCCATACTTCAGGGGCTCCTGTTGATGAATCATAAACCGCTTCATCGAGTTTACAAAAAAAAAAATCAAGCTTCACGTTGCACCCACGGGTTGACCCCAGCATCCAGTCAGTGGAAGCTGGCTTGGCGCGTGGGTAGGTGACATGTCGTCAGCCGGCGAGGGCGGGTTAACCTTCCCCAGCGGATCCCACCCTCTAAATTTGAAGACGCTGGCGTCCTCTGGCGGGTACTCCTCACTGATTGGCAAGTAACTGACAGCGAGCAGACCTACCACATCCCACAGGGCCAGGGCCGACGGTAGCCAGCCAAACCCATGCCACGAGCAATCAGCATTTCCCCCGATTGGGCCGGGCCTGCCCAAGGCTCGTGCTCTGCTCCATCCAAAGACGGGTTTCCCTCGATTTGAATCTGTCGATTCAGGGCCGACCGGGTTGGTAGGTCTGTGCTGTTCTTTGCCCGTTTCCGGATTGGCGACGGGAGCTCTTTTAGTTAGTACTGCGTTCACGTAATAACGTCGAGTCTTGTAAGTTGAATCACTTATCAAAGAGCCAATATCAGGGGAGACATCACATGGCCTGCAGGCCTGGGGCTATAATGGTGGTTGCGTTTGTGGTGAGGAGGAGAGATGGAGGGAGAACCAGATGGGGAGGGTAAGGTATTTTCTGGATGGGACAGACCAGAGATAGTCTTCTCGGATGAATGACATGGCCATACGAGACCAGTGGGCGGACAAGAGGAACTCAGCGCCTGCAGTCAACATTGGTTCGTCGTCATTGGGGAGCGGGGGCGGCCTGTTGTAGGCGTCAACGGGGGTCAAAAAGACACCATCGGCGCTTTCTGGGTTTCCCCCTCCTTGCGTGACTTGGGTTTTCCATGGCTCGTGAGCGAGTTGAGGAAGAAAAAAAAGATACTAATTTGGATGTACTGATAAGGAGCCGAGGGCCCGGGGGCGTAGGGCGTGCGCCATAGGGCACGAGCGTCCAAGCTTCTTTTTCGCAAGACAGCGAGGGGGAAGGGCAGATGATGGACGGTGGGGGTGTGGGTATTGGCCCGAGACAGGGACGGATATGGACCACAGAGGGCATGTACCACGAAGTCGGGAGGCAAGGCCGGGGTGTGAGCGGGTGAGCGGACTGGTGGGCGAAGAGAGGCCTAGAGGTACGAGCGATACCACAAAGCGTAATAATATGCTTAGGACAGGAGATGGACTTTGTAGCTGAGGCGGCTGGTTTAATTTGGGAGGGCAGGTGGGCGTTGATGTATGCGCAATCTCTGATGAAGATGCGCGGTGCATCAACGGGATTTTTTTTTAATGAAAAGTGCCTAATCAAGGTTGTTTTAGACCAGATTTTCCTGGGGTTCCGTGCTTGGTTTGCCGGATCGTTATCAGTCGGTCACGGCAAAGGCTCATAAGCTAGATCACCTGAGCGGAACGGAGTGCATCATCCGGACACCGAGTGTTGTCAGGTATCAGTCGGTATGTACCAGCCCAGGCCAGCTGGGATTTGGTTTTGGGTCTGGGACCTTGGTCGTCCGGGAATATGAATCCTTGGGGTTGAGTGCTGCCCGTGATCCATGGACTGACTGCGGTTGCTGATCCGATGCCTGCCTCCTTCCGGGAGCATCCAAGCCCAAAGCATTGGTGCTTGAACCAAAAAATCCCGTTATCTCTCCCTCAGGTTGATCCCCTCCCATATCATTCGCATGTTCCCCTTATACACGACCCCAGTTTCCAGCTTTCCGTTCCCCCAGCTTTTCCATTTTCTCTTCTTGAACCTTGAACCCCTCTTTGGTCATCCCGCATTTGTTTTGCCCCTTGCGATTCCCGACCCGAGCCAGTACGTTAGGCCTCGTGCTGATTCCCTGCACCTGCATCCTCGTCACATCCTACAAGTGCCGCGCCACAAAAGAAAAGAAGAGCAGGAAAAGGGACGGGGCAGCCGCTAGTAGTCCACTGAGGTCCAATTGTCCCCCACCTCTAGAGAGAGAGAAAAAAAAAGGGAACGGTCTACTGCCCGGGAGGGTAAGGAAAGTGAGACGGCAGAACAGAACGATTGATAACGCGAACGGTGCCCTGCAATTCGTCGCCTGCCCTATCACGTCACCAGCCAATCCAAAAACAAACTTCTCGGCCCTGAATTGGAAAGTGACTTGGCTCAAGCCCGCATCGGCCACACATCCTCAAGGTACACCAAAACCCTCCCAAGAAACGGACATCCGGACGAGAAGTAGTAACAGGCCAACTGCTCTTGTGTATTCGCACCTGGGATAATCCAGCAAGGCCGGCTAATAAAGGTCGGCTATTGTATGACCCCGTTCCAGGTACTCCATTCTGAAAGCTATCTTGGTTAAGACAAAGACTTTTGTCATCAAGGTTCTACTCGCCGGGCCGGTCTCGCTGCGAACTTGTTGTCGCCTCCGCCTGGTTGTTCTCTCTCCCGCGCCATCGAGCCACCATCGATCGCTCCGCCGTCACGCCTCATCTTTCTTCGGCCCCGGATCTGGATCCTTGCCGTTTGTTCCTTGCACGGCTCGACCTCAATCTTAGCTCGCGGCTGGGTTTTTTTTATTGCACAAAAGTGTTGCCACACTCCACGCTCTGTTTTACTCCCACTGCTATTACTATTTTGACGCCTGACATCCCACACACCACACCCGAGAATATACATACACCATACACCTCTTGCACACTCCCCACACACACCGACTTGACCAACACCCATAACCCACAGGCCAGCCCAGCGCATCGCACCGCAACGCATCCTACCTTGCCTTACATTTATTTCATCACTGACAGAGATCGGCCTCCCCCGGTGTAACGGGTCCCTTTGCTCGGCTTAACTCTTGTCGACTGTGCTCGAATCGCCTCGACGTCTCGTCCGTCCAGCATTAAACGAGCCGCAGTACCAACGATACGCACTCGCGCAAAGGCATCCATACCCACCCGACATAATATCTTCATTGTCCTCCAGCCTCGCCCCGACTTGCCCGCCTTCGCTTGATACTAGAACTCGTCGAAGCCAAGTTCAGAATCAGACGGACGCCCCTCCCCCGAAATCCACCTTCACCCACATCGCATCCACAGCCCATAGTCCACTTCTGTGTCGACTGACCAGGGTTCCTTTTTTCCTCCCTGCGTCAGTCTTGGCTATTTGGCTTTTGACCCTTGGGACCACTCGCCTTTCCCCTCCTGCTCTGGTGGCCCCGCGTTGACCGGTCTTCAATCCACACAATCCAGAAGGCGTGCGCATCTGAGCACAAGCCCGCCGCAACGCCGCGACCCAAGCATCGTGACCTCCCTCATTTGGCGTTGTTACCCTCTCTCTTTTTAATCCGGCTCATTTCTTCTCTTTTGCCCTCTCGCCCCCGCAAACTTATTGTTCCTCCCATTTCCCCCTCCCTCTTCGAAATTCCAACAACCAAACTACCTCTGCGACTACTGCCGCATCTTGCGCTGGTGATCCGTTTCTGCGCCTGCATTGGCCGGTTCCTTCGCCCACGGCGCTCCCAGATCCACCGACATACGTTCGTTTTACGTACTGCCCTCTGGTCTCGGTCGTCGTCCCATGAACTTCCGTGGTCGTGTGTGCTTTCTACTCCCCACTAGCCATTCAAATCACGCCCTAGAGTCTTCGTTCGATAAATAAAACCCTTGCGCCGGTTGGGCACTGTGCCATCCCACCTCTCAGCGAGACGCGCGCTTCGTCCTTTTTTTTTTTTTTGCGAATCCCCTCCGATCTGCGAGCGAACGAGCTATTATGCCCGCTCAACTAAACGGGTCCATGACCGCCAGCATCCCCATTCGAATCCCCGGCGACCAGACCACAGTCACTCCTACTCCCGTCCTCTACAAACAGCACAAACACTCTCGATCGTCCTATTCCGAATCATCCCCGCTCGCCAACTCACGAAACAACTCTCTCACCTTTCGTCCGCCTAAGAGGCTCATGTCCAGCCCCGACAAGACCATCGCTGTCATCAATGCCAGCGGAAGGCAGGCAGCATCCCTCATCCGCATCGCCACTGCCGTCGGCTACCATGTTCGCGCACAGCTGAGAAACCTCGAGGGTATTGTTGCGACAGAGGTGTCGAGCAACCCCAATGTCACCATCTTCGTGGGTGAGCTCTACACCAGACACGCCCCCTCCGAGGCAAATCGCGACGTCACAAAGCACGGCCCAATTGCAGGTGTCGGCGTCAACTATGAGTTAATCTCAAATCTCTTCCGTGGCGCCCAGCTCGCCTTCATCAACACTACCTTTTACGGCGACGAGCTTCAGATCGGAAAGGCCCTGGCCGATGCTGCCAAGCGCGCAGGAGTGCAGCATTATGTCTACTCGTCGATGCCGGACCATTCCGCCTACAATCCCGAATGGCCATCGCTACCCCTCTGGGCAGCCAAGCACGAGGTCGAGCAGTATGTGCGACAGCTGGGACTCCCCGCCACTTTTGTGTACACGGGCATCTACAACAACAACTTCACTTCACTCCTGTACCCTCTCTTTTGCATGGAGCTCCAGAAAGACGGATCTTTCGTGTGGCAGGCGCCCTTCCACGAGGATGCCAAGCTTCCTTGGTTGGATGCCGAGCACGATGTGGGACCTGCGGTTCTGCAGATCTTCAAGGACGGCCCATCTAAGTGGCACGGAGAACGCATCGCACTTGCATACGAGTACCTCAGCCCCAGAGAAGCCTGTAAGCTCTTTTCCAGAGGTCTGGGCCGCCCGGTGCGCTATGTCAGGGGCCCGATCGAGATCAAAGTGAGAATCCCCGTCGGATACCGAGAGCAGCTTGTCGCCCTGGAAAAGCTCTTCAGCCCAGATGAAAAGGATCCCCGAAGGCAGCCACCCTACTTTGGCGACAACAAGGTGGAGATTAGCTGCCCAAGCGAGGCCTTGGAGCTGTGGGAGGGCCCCCGAGGACTCGAGGAGTACGCCCGAGAAATGTTTCCTTTGGAGGAAGAAGCCAACGGTTTGACATGGATGTACGACGAGGAAGAGGAAGACGACGAGGAAGTACACGCCACAGCTACCTCTGTCGAACAACTGAAGATCAACGACCACGAAGACGACAGCGATGATGATGATAATGATGACGTGCTAGTCATGAAGGGTCGTAAGCGGGATGAAGAGGGCTGGCTAGCATAGGGGAAGCCGGCTCCCACTCGGGAGAAATGTGCAGGCCCTATGCTTTGACGAAACGAAAAGAAGAGAAATGAGAAAGAAACAAAAAGATGAAAAGGAACCCAAGAGAGAAGACCAAAAGAGAAAGATCTAGCTCAAATACTGAAAGTCCAAGCATTGATACGGAATGGTGGTTGGCTGATCGGCAGCGATTGCATTTGGGCGGAGCGGAGTTGTGCTGTTTATTTGCACAGGGGGTCCAGGCCTGTTCTTTGTCTGTCCTTTTGAGAGGCGTATATGGTGGTTTGGTCCGGGAATGAAATATCATGGCTGCTTGATGGATGGCTTATTGGTGAGGAAAAAAAGAAACATGCGACTTTGACAAATTTGTTCCCGTTGTGACTTGGCTTCTAATGATGCCCCTTGACTTGGCACGCGCCCGTGTCACGATTAATTCATTCACGTAGCCCCTTGGGGAGTCACGGACGGAGGCGTCGTCGGCTCGAAGCTCTCGAGGTGTCCGGTAGGTTTCTCGTAGGAGGCTTCGGCACTTGATGGGGTTGGATTATGCCAGATTCATCGCTGATCGGCCTGCACATGATGGGGCTGATATTCGACATCGGGACTGTCAGTTCGATGAGAACACTAGGATGAGGGAAAGGAATTTAACCCAGAAAAACTGGACGCTGCGTATTAAATATTTCATTCTGCCCCATGTTAAAAAAAAAATGGCCCAACATCGCTGCCGCGCAGCCTGTATGAGCAAGGGGCGTTGTATTCATCTTCTCTCGACGTCATGGGTAAGATTGTGTGGATACACCAGCCGAGGCTCGCCACTTGACGAGAAAAGCTGGACAAAGTGAGAGACGCAGAACAGAAGGATAATAGAGAAGAAGCAGCAAGAGACAAGAGCGACGCAAAGGAGTTGGCAGCCAATTGATAGCTGCGTAATTGCAAGCCCCGGGATTCAGCACGTCCTTATAAGCCGCCGGACGCTCGGCCAGCCTCGCCTTTGTTCCTTATCCTCCACATTGGGTATCCCGCCGTTATCCATCCCGCCCGCAGGCCGGGCGTGGGGTACTTGCCGTTGTGGTGTTTGTTGGCCTGCTTTTTTTTTTCGACCCGGGGGAGAGGGAAAAACAAAACAGACGAGCAGCCCTCGCGTGGGGGAGCCCGTCCCCGGGGGCGTCCTGCGGCTAGGGACAGGGTGCGGGATAAGGGAGGGTCAGGGCGCGGCGCGGGATGCTGGCGTTGCCCCTGGCCGTGATTCGAGTGCAGGGAAGCACTGCGGCCGCTCCTGCGATGTGTGTGGCAGGTGTTTGATGTTTTTTTTTATCAGGCCTGTCACCAGTGTGCCGGCACGATGGGTGTATGGGTGTGTGTGTGTGTGTGTGTTGTGAGGGCTGCCGTTTGTGTGCGGCCGTCGTGGCCATGGCCATGGGGGGAAAAAAAGGTCGGCGGGAGCGAGGAAAATAAAGCACGACGGGGCCATTTTAGCGTCCGGGACGACTTATAAAGTTAACTAAAACCATTACAATATAAATTCGGTCTATATCCAGTATTAGGTCATGCCATTATTTACCGTTACTCTTCTTTGCCTCAACCAGTGTCTCCCGCCTCAGGTCTCCTGACGGACGACGCCTGCGGCCCGAGCCAGCCAGCTCGGGTTAAAAATTGTATCCTGTGGCCATTTCTCCCCCACGACGGCGGGCTCTTGCGCTGTGCTGCGTTGTCAAGGCATGGTAGGCCAGGGCGTGGTTTTTTTTTCTCTCGCCCGTTATCTCCAACTTATCGCTCCCGGATCGAGTCTGGGACCCCCGCACGGGAAGCCTACCCGAGGAGACGGGGAAGTCGGGGTCTGGACTCTGGAGAAAAATGGATGGATGGGGAATATTGAGCCGTTGTTTGGTCTGATACGGGCGGAAGAGGGCCGATAAGGAGCAGTGAGGAGAAGGGACGGAGATGTAAAGTCATGGCATCGAGGGTTGTCGTCAGTGGTCCTTGGCCGTTATCAATACACAAACACAACGGTTAATCCCCCCCGGTCAAATTTACAAACCATCGATTCGTATTCCAACATCGTGGGAAAGTTTATTCACTTGATCGGCGATGCCTTTGGCTAAGGATTTTATAAAGCAACTTTACATTATATCATGTAGACCAGGTCTTACTTCCTCTCGTAGCCAGGAATCGAACCAGTCCAGCCTCAAGTAGATTGCCATAGACATCTTGAATCGTCCAAGAAACGGAATCACTCAAACCGTTGAGTATGATGCTGAAGTTAGGATCTTAGCAAAAGCCCATTCCCACTATCAAGACTAAATTAATCTTTACCTGGAAACCCCGGCCCGGCCCGCAGAAGCCTTGTCAAGAAACCATGGCCGTATTGCGACCCTAGAGAGCCTACAAGGGACATAGATATGCCCGGGAAAAATTCTAAGCCTGAGCCAATGGACTGGATCAGCAGCATCTTCCTTCTTGGGCAAATCATGAGCACGGCTTTATCTAAACTTTATCGAATATCAGAAATAATCTTGCCACTGTGGTACAAATTGTAATTGCCACCGATGTTCGTGTCGCGTGCCACTTAATTTAAGGCTGCCCCGCTGAGAGGGTTGAATGAAGACGAGTTCTGGGTCTGCCACGTCTGCTGCACGTTCCCATGGAACTAATGCTGATAATAATATCAAGTCGATTGCTCTTTATGACTTAGACGTAGTAATTGAATATCAAATTGTTACTATTATGTTTTGATGTAGCCGAAATGTGTATTGATGTTTTGTGGAAAGAAAGGGGCGCGAGCCACTGGGTCAGGGCCAGTCCTAGGTACAGCAAGGGCCTGAGATCCCGAGCTACTCGCTTCTGGTCATATACGCCACTTCGTATGATTATGTCAATTGTCTAATAAAGGAGAGGAGTTGCTGGATCACAGGTACCGGCCTGTATCCGAACCCCCATCCCTCGATAGTGGATGGCATGTGTCATCATGTTGAATACCTTGGAAGTTCGCCATTTCATTGTGATTTTGGACTAGTAACGAAGCCATAGATGACTCGTATTCTTCCTGTGTGCTACGTTGGACGGGCCCTCCCCAATGAAGTCTCATATCCAATTCTTCCGGCGGAATCCGGGGGCAACGACCTCTCCCGTGTCAACATCCCAGAGCACCTCCGTCAAGCCCGGCGAAACACAGTAATGCCGCAGGTAGCCGGCTTTGCATCATCCCACCATGGGGCGTTTTTCATAATGTCAATGCGCTGATATGAGAATTTGAATCGCGGTAATGAAAATACTAATCGCGAAAACGGACTTTATGCAGGTCCGCACGCTTCCTACTGACGGGAGCTACCAGTAGTCCAACTATGGGACATTCATAAGAAGAATGATTGCATGTTAAGCGGTACTATTCGATATGTTGAAATTTGAAACATTTTACTCTGGTGTATTTTCATCTTATCAGTGCTAATCAGTGATATCTTGTAGGCAATCTCCGACGCTCCACTCGGCCACTTCTTGAATTTCGTCGAATGTGATTAAAAAATGTTGGAAGAGACCGTCAATGAGATCTGGTTTCTCTTTTACATGCCCTGACTCGACGGAAGGGTCGAGATGTGGTCGTAGAATCCCGCCACTTCTGCCAGTCTTTTTGGCAGGGCGCTGGAGGGACGTATCTTTTCTTTCTTCTTTCAAGATACTCTTAGATAATGAAAAATGGCTGATGAATCAGCCGAGCGATAAGGTATTGGGGGCTTTGGGCATTCACAATTGTTTGACGAGGGGATTTGAAAGCGCACTTGTTCCTCCATTTACTTCCCCCCTGAATCGAATTCGCAGGGTAACACTTGGTATCTCAAAACGACGAAAAAGGTCAAGCATCTACATAGAGTACCCCGAAACAGAAACACAGAAGCGCTATTGTGCCAACGTTCAATTGTCGACATCCTTCAAGTCATACTTGTTCTCCTCGTCCGCAGTCACGCCGGCACGGCCCTCGGGCAGAACATTCAGATCGTCTTCGACCACGTCTAGGTGACGGAATTGAACCCAGAAGCACGTACCCGCAATGAAGGCGAGAATGGCCACGACGGCATAGTTCCAGATGAGCAAAGGATCTTCGGCAAGGCCAACCAAAGCCTGGCCAAGAGCGGCGGAGAACGCCGTCATGAAGAGCGCCACTGCCTGGACCATGGATCGCATGTTCTTGGGGGCCTTCGAGAAGGCATACTCAAGCGATGTGATGGAAGCAAACACTTCGGCGAGAGCGATGAGAACGTATGATCCCGTCTGGGCCCAGACGTTGATGTTGGGTGTTGCGCAGTCTTCTCCACCGGCATATTTTCCGCACTCGGACTTGTCGTAGATGTAGTATTGCACAACCGCAGCCCAGATCATGGCGAAGCATCCGACAAAGAAGCCTGCCGTGATCTTCTTGATGGGCGTGAATTTAATACCTGCCTTTCGAAGAGCCGGGTAAATGAAGAAGTCATTGAGAGGAATAAAGATTAGCAGAGCAAAGGGGTTGAGGTTCGACAAGACGTCGTTGGGCACGCCGTGAAGCTTCATCGTCGCCGCTTGGGAGATGAGGTTGTTGTTAACTACGTTGCCTGTTAGCGAGGTGATAGGCCATACGCACGGATTCTCGCGACTTACTCTGGTTATAGCAAAGCCAGAAGATGGGGTACCAGCAGAAGACGGCGCAGGCAGAGAATCCACGGGCGACTTCGTCAACCCACGCATCGTTAAAGTTCATCCACTTTGGACGCGTCTCATCGGTGAAGGTGGATGGCTTGACCTTGTCCCAAAATGTACCATCGTGCATGTTCTTCCAGGTCCGGACAGGGTTGATTGACCACCGGCCCTTTTGGGCAAGGAACCAGATCTTGAGGGCTGGCCCGAGGACGGAGCCGCCTGGTGGTCTTCTCTCGTATCTGTGCCGTCCCCACCACATCACCAAGGGACAGATGCACAGCATAATAGTTGGAAGCAGGTACGAAAGCCAGAAGCCCACGTATTTTTCACAGTAGACCACTACACGGGTGTTGGTGAGGAACTAATAATAGGGGTTTAGGGGCTGGGTCGGATTAAACCATTACTCACTGCTTACTTGGCCAACAAGGGCGCCTACGTTGATGGAAAAGTAAAACCTGCAAGAAAGGTTAGCAGACAGTACAAGACGACTTATGGCCGAAAGGAAATTGAGGAAAGAAAACAAGTGTGGACTAAGGGTCTGCATACCAGTTGTAGATTCTCTCGTAGGTAACTGCCGGATCAACAATGACACGCTCTCCAGACTTGAGCGTCTTGACGTGCATGAATTGCTCCCCGAGTTGTTCAACAATTAGGGGGTTGACATTGGGCTTGAAGCCGCCGGTACCAAAGCCGATGACGAGGATGGCGACAATCATGGCACCGAGAGCGCCATCCTTGTTCTTAATAACCGGGGGAATTGCAGAAATAATCAGAATGATGTGGCCAATAATATCAATTCCTAGAGCGTAGGATATGGTCTTGTATCGGCCCCAGTACTGGTCAGCGATGTAGGCACCCAGAAGAGGCCTATAGGTAAAGTCAGCTCCTGCTTCCAATATATGTAAAGGATGTGCTCCTACATGAAGTATTGCCAGAACTGGTTGAAAGTGGTGATTCCAGTAGATGCCCTCTGACGCATGCCGAGTGCACCAGGTTGGTCATCGCTCTTGACAATTGCACCAGTCGTCGAGCCGTCGGGGAGGGGTTGCTGGATGAAGTTGGTAACTAAGAGTGTGAGCACATAGCTACTTCGCTTCGCCTCGAAGTAGGCAACTTACAAACGACAGTACAACCGTAGTATGAAAATCGTTCGCACAGCTCGATGAAGGCAATGGTGAAGAGCTTTAGGGGGATGTGGTTTGGCACTCGTCTCAGGGTGGCCATCTCCTCGGGCGTGGGGAATTCCATGGGCGTCGCGAGGCTCTCTCGGCCGGCCGACTGCGAGATGCGAGGGTCAACTGAGGCGGAGGCACGCTTCTCATCGACAACCTCTGCACGCAGCTCAGCCCCGGCAATGGGTTCGGTGACATCTCCGGTCGGCGCCATTGCTGAGATGGGATGTGTCCTTGTCGACAACAATAAGTTTTACAAAGATACAAAAGCGACAATCCGTGAGGCAACTCGAGAACCACGGCCTCGGGAATTGGGTGAGTTCTGGGACGAATTCAAGCTGCAGATGCGCCCCGGGGTCTTGTTTCTTATAGATGCACTGCCGCGGGAAGCTTGTCCTAGGCCAGTGTAACGGTGATCACCTCGAGACCAGGGCGGCCGACGGGGCAATGGACATGGGATGCTCAACAACGGCCAGAAGCGGGGAGGACAAGGAAGTTTCACGGGTGGCATATCAAGGCCTGGCAGGGGGTCAGATTGGACGAGCACAGCCGTCCTAGATGAGAGGATTGGGGCCATATCAGGATGCTCGTGAGAGGAGGCCAAAACGCCCAGCTTCCTTCGGCTCATGGTGTGAAGGGTCGGAACACGGCAAGACTGCAGAAAAGGAAGACGGTGGTACCTTGAGCCGCCAATTGCAAAGCCAAGAGGCATACAGTTCAACTTGGCAGCGGCTTGGCTAAGACTTGGCTACAGACTAGATCGTCAAAGGTTCCCCCGGTCACCTCGTCGTTCCAAATGCGGCATCTCAGAAGTTGCGGGCGCCGGTGATGAATTGGTTGGCCACAAGGGTAGTTATTTGGCTGGATAATCGTGACATTGAGACAAGAAGTGTCTGTGTCTTTCTCTTGGGCAGCAGATGCCGTGGTAAGGGTTCCCGTCAGTTGTTGAGGTAGCGGTGCAGCTGAGGCGGCGCTTCTGGTCTTCCAAGCTTCCAGAAAGTCAGCCGCATAAGCCCATTCAGAGGTGCAGCTTATCCTGCTCCCCCGCCCGCCCGCAGCGAGGCCCTCGTGGCGATCGATTCCGTGTTCTAGTAGTTGGTGTTGCTCCAGCTATGGCTCCGCGACCAACCAGACGGGGGGGACCTGGATGCCCAGACCCCAATCATGACAAGCGAGGAGGGCAAATGCAAAAGCAGGCCGTCGTCGTAGGGCCCCAGAGAGCCAACGACCACGTCAAAAGTTCCGACAGCGTTACAGCTGCCCAGCCATGTGCCGCTCTTGGAGCGGAAATGTTCTCCAAGATAACGCATCGTGAGACGCCACGCGTGCGCTAACGTCGACCAGCATGCGTCCCAACCGGCAGCTGCGCGTACTTGGGGCTGGACGGCAAGGGGTCCTTGGCCATTGGTCTGCTGATTTGCATCCTCCGGGTGCCGTTTGCAAATACACTTTATCGGATAGCCCTACCTGCACGCAGTTCTCCTCTCACGCACACCACCCACAACAACGCCTTGGCGGGCTGCTAGCGGGAATGGCTTGCCATATTCGCATTGTCCGCCGCCACACCGTCCACTAGAAGCTGCCAAAAATACACAACACTAAGGTACCTGTTTTTCTGCCGCAGCCTTGGCCGCGGGCAGTAGACGTTGGTACTAGGTAGGTAGCAGGTACACGCATACGTATACTGCAGCACGCAGTGTGGGGAGATAACCAGCTCCGCATCCAGCATTGAGATACGGTCCCATGTCACGCCGCAATCACGGCGCCACCTTCCTAATACTGCTTAAGCTGGTACACTCTAGAATGTTTCCCGTCGCCTCTTTTTGCGAGGTTCCTCTTTTTAAGCTACTCTAGGAGGGGGGAGGGCCAAGATGGTAGTGGTATGAGAGTCTGAGAGAAGCATATTGCTAAAAATGACGACCTTGTTGACGAGAGGACTTTGACCAACCAACCCACATACGCGTATGGGAAAGTGGAAGAAAGAAGCAAGCGAGAAAGAAAAGAACCTCTGTGTCAACTTGCGCACATGTCTACTTACCAAAATAAGAATGCTACCCAGTGCCCTCAACACCTGAGGAGAGATATCGCAATCAGAGTGCGAAGGCGTCCCGTCTCACCTTTTGCTCTGCTTGGTATGGCTCCTCAGACAGAGTGCTGACAGGGGCTGCACACCCTTTCAGCCCGGTGTCTGACCAGTCATGGGAACCTGTCAGTTTGTATGATTAAGATAATCTGCGATAGACACCCGTTGGGCGCTGATACTCATATGCATCTGAGCAGGTGCACAGCTAGCCAAGTCCTCGCTGTAGCCGAGCAGCCAACGAATTGCCCATCCATCCACCCACTATCAACCGCCAAGATCACAAAATGGACTGGCTGATGTTCCATCAGGGTTAGGTCCGTATCACCGAACCAGCTTTCCTGTCGTAAACAGTAAGCCGCCATGCGCTTTCCGCCGGATATGATCGGGTCGTAGAAACGAAACAGGAAGTGAGGCGGCCAAATTGGCAGGCAGGAGGAGTGTGATGTCGCTATCAGTCACCGAGTATGACATTTGACAGCGTCCATCCAGAAACAACTCTACTTCATCGGTCATTGCCACATTCATCTTGTCCAATGTCCCGTATCCATACATTGCACAACGCAAGGGCTCGTCCTCAAGATTCCAATGCCGTGGCACCGGTTGAGATCAGCCATGTTGACATACATTTTGCGGTCCTAGCAACCCAGAAATGTCCCCGGATGATCAATGGCATGAAACTAAGCGGCAGATCCGCCCTCTCGGGGAAGGCATCCGGGAACTGATGACGACACACATGCACATAAGACGGTGGTATCCTGCAGTGCCCGTTGATCTCCGAGACCAGCTGCTGACAGTATAGACCATTGCCAATGGCGCATGGCTTAATTGCTCTCCTGGCACTGAACTGTGAAGAATCTAACAATAATAAAATACTCATTAATTGTTGGTAGGCAAAAAGGAAAGAAAGAAAAAACTCGATTATCAAGTGCTGCTTCGTTTTACCTTGGCTCATTTCAGCTCTGCGTTGCTTCGCACAGTCTAATTGGTTTCCATGTCCTTGACAATCCATTTAGATTTCATGAAATGTGCTCCACTGTCAATGGCCAGGCAATGTTTCACCCGATCATACAATAGAGCTAATCCTTATGGGAGGCTCAGGCTTGTCACATTGGCTGGAATGTTATGTTTAGCCTACTTCCGACAGGGGACTTTCAGGGTCCAGCGTCGTATGTTGTCATTCACATGTAACTATTGCCGATGATGTCATGCTACATCCCGGCGCTATTGATTTATGACATTATCTAGCTCAATGTTTGCCATTGAACCTCATCATACCTCTCATGCGCAACAAGATTGGACGATCATGACAACTCAAAACTGAATAATCCAAGCTGGACAGGCCGTCCTCGAATTACTATCTGGCAACATCTAGTCAGTGCCATATATCATACATGCTCTTCTCATCCAATTCGTCTATATTCCCCCATCATGACATACATCCCTCCTTTTTATTTATACATTGACACATGTACTCGCTAACAAAAGCATTTACAGCTTGCCCTTGAGCAGGTTGGCAATCATCTCACGTCCAGTGATGCGAGTGGTGTGCCACAGCGTGGGGAAGTCCAGCGTGCTCGACAGGCCGTCGGCGAAGCCAAAGAAGAGCATGGGTGGGATCCAGCCGCGGGCGTACTCCATGGCGAAGCAGCCTTCGGGCATCTTGTACTGCTTGACGTCGCCGCGGCGGAGGTGGTGGATGCTGCCGGGAGGGTAGACCTCGGGCTCGTACTCGCCGGGGACGTAGGCGAGCTGGGTTCCGGAGAGGATGTGGAAGTAGTCGTCGGCAGTGTGGCGGCCGGTGTGGCCCTCGGTGCCAATGGCAGTTCCTGCATTGCCCGCCGCGTTAGCTTGCCTCGTCACGAAAAGATGTACATCAGGGGAGGGTGCACGAACCGAAAATGATGAGGTACTCAGTCACACTAGCGTGGATGATGTACATGGCACCCATGGCGCCACCAGCGTTGTTGAAAACCCACTCCTCGAAGAGGTTGATGTGAGCAGGGTGCTTCTCGTGGAGCTCCGTGGTGATGTACTTGACCACCTCGCGCGTGTTGTTGCCATGCTCCTTCAGGGCACGCTTGGAGAGCTCGTCGAGGTGCTCCAGGTCGAGAATGTAAAACTTGTCGAGGTTCTGCTCGAGCACGTAAAAGACCGACGCCAGCAGGCCGGTGAGCAGGGCGAGGATGCCCAAGAGGCGGCTGATGCCGCCATTGGCGTTGCTCGAGGGTGCCATTGCTACTGCTGCTATGGTTTTTATGCGCTGCTGCTCAAGACAACGAGAAAACGAAGATGCAAAAGGGGGGAGCAGAGGTGGGTTATTAAAAAGGGAGCGCGCCGCGACACCAGCCACAAGTCAATTGGCTCAAACAGAGGCGGTGCAGGAACAATGGGAAATGCTACACTACAAGCACGCGGCGCGTCCCTGTCTAATTGTTGAGGACATTCGCAGTGGAGCCTCGGGGAGATAAATGCCGGACCTCACCGCTCGGTACGCGCGAGTCCCGGGTGATGCCATGCGACGGGGGGCTCGGAATGGGAGGAGCGGGCGGATATTTGCCCCAGGGTCCGCGAGATGAAGGCCAATTAGCTGGCCCGCCCTAGACCGCATCCCGAGCGGCTATCAATCGCAGGCTCATTCGTGCTCGTGTTCGGGTTCCTGAGGCTAACAGCTTGTACAGTGTAAGTCGACGGGGCTCCTGCACATCATGGGTGCATGCGTTTGAGGCACAGTACTAACACGACTCTAATTCAAGAATTCCCATCTTTATTTTTTTTAATCAAGTCTATTTTCCCTCTCCCTCTGGCGGGCTCGAGTGCAAAGCAACGCCAGCTTCCCAGATATCTTCTCATACACATCTCAACGCCTCATACATCCATTAAAAGAGCCCGAGCTAAAGCACGCATAAAAAGAAAAGAAACAATCAGAAGAGAGAGAAAAAAAACAAAGCAAGCAGGGGAAAGCCCCTCTCGCTGACTGGATCCTATGCGGTCCCCGTGTTATATCACCTCAAACCCGCCCTGTCCTTCTGTTACCTAGATTTACACCATCGCGTCCCTCGCCAGGTATTTTGAAATCTCCGTAGTTAACTCCCAGTCTAGTCGGACTCAGCTCCAAGTTCGGTCCGGTCAAAATCGTCCATGTCTTCGTCAACACGGTCATCGTCGTCGTCGTCATTAAGGACGGTTTGATCTCCGGCATCCATTGTGAGGTCGCCCATCGTGACATCCCCAAGCGTCATATCTCCCACCGTGATATCGCCCACAGTCATATCCCCGATGGTCATGTCACCATTAGCATCACCATTGAGATCACCATTGGATTTGCCATGTTCGTCTTCGGCGCCATCCTCGTCGAGGTCCTTTTCCGATTTCTTCCTTGGACGCTTGACTGGAGGGACAACGCCGAGCGTCACAGGGCTAGCGTTCCAGCGGGTCAGACGACGGACTGATCGCCTCAAGGCGGCGGCGTAGGAGCTGACTTCTTCGCCGTAGTCATCATCCTCGTTTGCAAGTAGGCAAAGTCCGCCAACTCCAGTTTCCCGGAACAGTCCAGGAGACTTGTCACCAGCATATGACAAGTTCCGGGGAATTTCAGTCTCATCGTCGCTGTCTTCAAAGGGGTCTGCGTGCTGTTCAAGTCGTCTATATGCCCGGAAAATAGCGCCGTCCTGGCGTCGAATTTTTCGGCTCTTGTGATGTTGTCTGCGAAGCCCACGGTCCAGAATGTACTCAACCCTCTGCGCCCTGTTTCGCTCGACAGCCAGCTGATGGGCTGTTGGGGGGCGAGGTTTCCTTGCAATCACGCCTTCTCCGCCATGAGCTGGGGACGAACCCTCGAAGATCTGATATTTGAGGGGAGCTCCTCTCCGTACAGATCCTATGCCTCGACCAAGACCCCTTGGCGGAGGAGTAGACCGTGTGCTATCAATGTCAGACTCATGCTTAGAGGGTCTGATCCGAGGAAGAATGGCAGGTCCATCATCAAATGGCGGGCGGATCTTGCCACGCTTGTTCTCTCGCTCGTTGAGATATGCCTGGTCCATCTCGAGAATCTTGGCGCGAGTCTTCTGCTTCATTCGGCCGAATTCAATCTCTTCAGCAGTATCAACATTCTCTTTGGCCTTTTCTTCCTCGGTCATCTCCTCCAGCTTGGGCACGCCCTGGTTTGCGACATCTAGCCCATAATCGACACCAGCTCCAAAGGGGTTTTCTTCGCATCCCTCTTCGGTAAAATCGGATTCGAGATAAAACCACATGAGCCAAAGGAAGGCCTTTGCTCGTGATTTGCTTGAAAACTGAGTCTTCATGATGAGGTCGTGGAACTCGCCAGACTTGGGGAAGTGTAGCTCGGCAATCTTCTGAGCAGTGTTGCACATGACGAAGATGAGATTGACGGGGTTCGTACGTGGGACATCCTCGCCTTTGATTTTATCAAGCGAATTGGGCTCGTTACGGTCTTCAGCGCCTCCCTTCAGGATGGATTTGAGACGCGGCGCATCCTGGAGTTGCTTGTATGCATGGCTGTCTTGGTGGGCCTGGAGGGAGGGAATCGCGTGGTAGGTTCGAAGCTGAGCTCGCATCTCGGGGAAAACTAGACAAGTCAGTACGTAGGTCTGGCGGCGGATGACGGACGGGTTGCTCACAATTGAGAGTCGTGTTCATTCGGCCAACGTTGACCAGCAAACAAACCATGGCCATGCCCTTGGCAGCCTCTCTGTCACTAAGCAGCTTGTCCCTGAGGACCTTGCTCGTCTTTGTGCTGCGAGACATGGTGTCGATGTAGAGATCGGCAAAGTTTTGTTTGGGTAGGGTGGTGTCGTAGGAGTTGGTAAAGACTGCATCCTCATTGTCGAAGACGGCCTTGAGAAAGTCGTACTGGATATCCACTCGCCAAAGGGGCTCTCCATCTTCCTTCTTCAGGTGGCGGATCTTGCCAATCTGTTGGCCGGCGGCTTCTTTGGCCTGCGCCGCCTTGCCCTTGCCACGAGCCGACTTTTCGACGGGGTCGGGCGTCGCATCGGCCATCTGAGTATCATCATCATCGGCCTCGGTCACGGCACGAGAAGCGAAGGATTTGGCCTCGGGCTGGACGGGTGAGCTCGGGGGCTCGATTTCGGAGGTGGCGGCGACAGAGCTTGGAGACGCAGCCATGGTGGAAGGGGTTTGAGCGAGGTTTGCTCGCGCAAGGAGGGAGGCAGAGGAAACTCGTTTGGGGGATGTGGGTCGGGTCAACGGCGCATGACGATGTCGCGAAGAAAGCTGTTGGAGAAGGAAAGGGTTGTTGGTTGATGAAAAGCGAAGGGTGAGGTAATGGGTGGTGATGAAGGCGATTGTGATGTGCGGAAGGTAAGGATCGGACGACGGGGGGGCGGCCGAGGGTGCGAAGATGAAGATGCCACAGCTATGCAACCAGCCTAGCCTCACTCGACTCACCACAAAGCCGCAGTGCTGAGGCGCGTCAAAGATGCGCTGAAGGTTTTGGGCGTGGTTCGCCAGGTCCCTGTGGCTTGAGCGTGACGAAAATGCGACTGTGGCTCGTGCACGCACCATCCTCATGAGCCACTCTGGCTGACATAAACGTCCAACCGTGAGCCACATCCAAATGGTAGAGTGAAACCTGGATGCTTTTTTCCCATGCTTTACCGGCCCGAAACCCAGAGCTACACCCAATATCATGGATAATTCTGAACGTATTCATGGAGACACTAAGAATTACCATGCTATTTTTTATTTATTTATTTTTTTTTATTTTTTTTTTTGAAAAAAAAAGGATTAAAACAGTGCTCCCTTAAGGCCCTGTAACCTTCCATGATATCGCCTGCAAGCTGATTACTCAATGTGCACGCTTCCTTGAGGATAATAGAGCGCAAATCCTCACGCAGTTGCAGGTTACAAGAGTTACTACAAGAAGAAAGTTTGGGAACTCGCTGAGTCAAAATTTTAGCCAAGAATTCCATTATCCACATACTCACTCATTGTCTTTGATGTTATTATTTGCCATTTACTTGTAGCGAGTTTCCCTCGAAGAGTATAGACGGTAATCCTAGTCAATATCACGCCAAAATAGCAACGCCAATCGGCAGGTATTGCAGACAATTCGATGAACAAACAAGCAGCGGTACGCTGCATCTCTGTACCTTTCCCGCTGTGGATCATGTATCAGCGGGACACGCTTTGATGAGTAACCGTGGGCTTCGGATCAAAATACACACTTGTGCTTGACGGCTTAGGTTTTCGTTTTGAAGTGGCCCAATATATACGTTGAAAGAATGCAGAAAGAAGTCGAGGCCCATTAAATAGAAGACAGACCAACAAGCTGGTGTCAAGCGTCAGCTCATATTATTTATGCGGTGCACTTATTTCGTTCCCGTTATAACAAGCAATAAGCCCAACTTGAATGAATTGTGTAATAGTACTCGAGGTCACAATGGTTGTGCATACAATGAGTGTTCAACGGCTTTAGGCTCTATCGTTTAAGGTAATCAAAGGAACAAACAACTTTAATCCTTTGCAATGCAGAACCTTTGTACCCCCGTGAAATCGATGATAAAATCATCATCATACTTAAAATGGCTTTGCCCGCCAAAACCAGTGCATTCTAATACAGGTATTCAAGCCCATCTTCCAAGGGCTTCCTTGATACACGATTTTTTGAAGGACAATTTCTCAGTTCAACGTTTCTTTGGGAAAACATCAAATAGCAGCTTTATATGAAAGCTAAGGCTGTGAGTGAGTCATTCAGTGACTTTTATGGATGCCTGACCGATCGTATTAAGCTTCATGTGTAAAAATTATTTTGTCTGTCGGACAAAGTTCGTGGGTAACAAAACCCGCCAGCATTGCCGTCATAACCCGCGTTCTACGTTCACTCAAGATTGCAATCGCAAAACCCACCCGCCCATTATTGTCAGACACTCACCATGTCCGGTTATTCTGAGCTATTCATCATCATTAGCTGAGTATATCCTACAGCCATAATTCACTGCATCATCTCGCGGTTATGAAAACCACTACGTCTAAATCCGTGATCAGGTGATGCAAAAGAGTCAGCTCACAATCTGTCCATCAATCGCAATTCAACGGTGAACAGATATCTAACGCATGACCCTATAAGCATCATCAACACATTTGTAGAAATTGCACTATGTTCAAGACGGTTTGAGCGGATGAGAGCTTGTTGCACGGCCTAGTGTAGGGTTCTGGTGTTTCTCTTTTTTTTTTTTTTTAACAAAACGCCAATTGGCTCATAGCGACCGGCCTTTTTGCCATCCCCATACCCATTGGCTAGTTATTCATTACCCTATGTCTAATGTGGTTAAATTATTGCAACATTTGGAATGGCAGTGTTTTCATTTGTTGTACTCTACTTTTTCGGTGGTCCAGAGGGCCGGTGGATCAATGATATGCAGTTCCCACTCGCACTTGGTTTGCGGGGACAAACTGCCAGTGACCATGACGATGCGCGCGATTAAGAGTTCTCCCCTTTGCTCATTCAATAGCAACTTTCGCATCACCATCTACCATTTGCATTTACCGTCTTTAACGGGCATCCTTTCACCGATTGGCCATCGGAGTTCGGCTTATCCGACAGCACAAACCATGCGCCCCGCTGGAACATGTCGCAACGAGTAAAATATAGTGTATCCGAAGCCGGACGTGTGGGGTGTTTCCGGCATTCCCGGAGATAGATCCGTTGGCCATTCCCCGCATTCTCCGACTTGCGGTTGGTGGATGAAGGTCGATAAGCCGAGGTTCTCCAAGTGATAACTCCAACGAAAAGCCAGTAAAATTGTGACTGCATCTTTCTACTGCCTTAGTTTCAACCGTTAACATCTCTTATCCAATTACAATCACAAACCATTGCCATCATGTCTGTCCGAAGCGGCCCCTGGAGACTCCTTACCGTTAACACTGCCCCCGAGCGAGCCAAGAGACTTATCGGTCGTATGATTGAGGCTCTCAAGGATCAATATGATATTGAGCACCTTGACAACTGTGAGAGTAAGTGTCAAATTGTTCTGGTTGTTTTGAAGTGTAACTGACGCTTTTGCCAGACATTGGCGAGGTTCTCCCCAAGGTGACAAAGTACAAGCCCAATGTCATTGTAAGTTGTTCCAACCATGTAATATTGATGCTCTTGTTAATGAGAAATATAGTTCTGTGCCTCCATGTGGACACCTGAGGAAGCAAACACCATCTTTACCACGGCAAAGAGCGTCGTGCCAGACATTAAGACTCATGCTATCCCTACCGGATTGCAGGTGGAAAAGGGCCCTGATGCCATTGTCGAATACCTAGTTGTAGAGGTTCCTAAGTTGCTGGGTTAGACTTTTATTTAGCAAAATTTATGATATAGACAAATAAGAAGAATATTCAAGAAACATGAAACCTCTCGATACATTTCACTCTGTACACATATGGTCTATCTCACTCAAGATTGCAAAAAAAGTTATCGCGCAAACTTTGATGTCATATGCGCTTACATGACGAATTCATATCACCACAACTAGAATATTCATTAATCATTAACTCTTCACGATTCATAAGAAACGATGATCTGACAGAAAACAGTCTATGTATTGATATATTTCACGTCTATTAAATCAGGCCATTTACTATCTAATAGGCATATTTTTAAATCTCATCACTTATTTCTCATTCTCAAAGACATTAACAAGTGTTCCGATATGTGGCAGAATCTCAACGGCAAACTCATCGCCGTCCTTCAGAGTCTCCTTGGGCTTTCGGCCAAGACCAACGCCCGCAGGGGTTCCAGTGATGATGACGGTTCCTGGAGGCAGAGTAGTGCTCTGCGACAAGAAGCTAACAAGCTTAGGAATGCTAAAGATAAGGTCGCTGAAGGTTTGTGTTAGAAGCGAGTGGCAGGTCATTGTTGAACAGGGCGACTTACTTGATGCCACAATCCTGGAGGACGTTGCCGTTCTTAATACCCTTAATCCACAGTTTGGAAGGGTCAGGGATCAAAGACTTGAGGGCGATAGTTGGACCTGATTGGATAGAATATTAGTTTTAATAACAAATCAATTGTGATGTTTGGACCTTGGACATACCAATAGGGCAGGCACCGTCAAAGCCCTTGGAGAAAGACCACTGGCTCTGGTTGAGTTGCGAAGTTCGGCTTGAGACATCATTGGCGGCGGTGTAACCCAATACGTAGTCCAAAGCGTCAGCCTCGCTAACATTCTTGGCAGTCTTGCCAATCACAATAGCCAGCTCAGACTCGTAGTCACCACAGTCATCGAGCTGGGTAAGTTTGGGCAGGATGGTAGGAGCGGGCCAAGGGTCACCCAAGGAAGTGTTGGGCTTCCTACAGGGACGTTAGAAATGATACGTCGGATGTCTTTAACAGGTCACTTACATGAAGACTGTGGGAATAGTTGGGATGCTCATGCCCACCTCGGCGGCGTGCTGCTTATACTATTGGATACCGTGTAAGCACTACAGATTCCATAGGGCTTCTCTTGAGAAGCAGTGCCAAAAAGGAAACTCACGTTCAAGCCAATGCATCGAATGGTGCCAACCTCGCTCTGGGCAAGAGGAGACAGAACGCGATCAATGGTTTCGGTAGAGCCCGTGTCAGTTCCGGGTGAGAGAACTGAGGAGCCCGAGAAGACATTCACGGCAACTTCCAAGCCCTTACGGACAGCAGCACCAACATCAACATCCTTGTCAGCAGGCTGACCGATTAGGATCTTGGATGGGTTTGACTTGGGCACAAAGCGCACGAGGCCTGTGAGCGTGAAGGCAAGGGTCAGCGAATCAGTGTATACAGCCAAAGGGGACCTGCCCAGTTCCAAGGCAAGATAAGACAGGAGCCGAAAGACTTACGCTGAATTGCAGATGAGGCCATTGTGGAGTGGTTGGGTTCTATGATCTTTGAGCTTGAGGGGCTAAAGAGCGCAATTGGCGATGGTATTTAAGGGAATATAGATGACGCTGGTTAGATATACTGGGTGTTTCCAGGCTGCGTTTCTAAACTGCACAAGATCCAATCTCCGATGAAGGATTACGAGCGATCCAGCATAGGGCGGATCCTGCAGCGTCGGCGGGCGGTTGGGGAGCAGAGGACGGCCGGTTTCGGGAAGGAGGGGCGTCGTGGTAGTTGGCGGACCAGTGTTAGTATCGTATGAAGCCGGAATCTGAAGCGTTGGAGGATTGGAGAAGGGGCGGAAAATCCGGTGTAAATACTACGGGGATAAATGTCGCCATATGCCGTCCACTGCTGCGTAATCCAAGCGTGCCCGGCTTCGGCGGGCCTGGGGCCGAAGCTCACGGGAAGCGGGGCGGAGTGCGGGGGATCGTGGGCGGCGGAAGACCCGGCCAATGGGTTCGGCAACTGAGCAGGCGACGAAATGCACCGTGTTGCGGGGATAAGACGTCAAAATGGGGAAGTGGGCTGGGGATTGGGTTCCCATGTTGTTTGGATATATCCATTTCCGTTCGTGGCTCTACGTACTGCCATTTGCCATCGTACCATGATCGGATCTTAGGCCGGCCATTGTCGTCTTCTCCAACGGTCAGCGATACATAGGGTTCAAATAAATCGAGCCGTCTTCTCTGGATTGGAATCTCGGCTGCTCACCTCATAAACACAACCCAATAGCTTGGATCCCATCGTCATCATTATCATAATCATCATCATCATCATCATCACACCCAGTAACAGCAGCAACCGTGCCAATTCGCAACCATGGCATCCCAATCCGCCACAAGCGGCTTTCGCGAGCATCTGCCGGATCTCAGCCTCCCTCGCTTCACCACAATGAAGAAGCAGACACCCTACGAGTATGCCAATGCGTTCAAGGAGAGCGGCCAGCCACCCTGGCTTCACGGCCTCTTCCTCCATTGGCGAAGCCTGCTCAAGGAGCCCTACAAGGGCATTACCAATGACGGCATGTTCACCCCGACGTATAATCTCTTAGCCGTTCCCCACCCCTGCTAACCTCGCATGCAGGCAAGCTCCGCCACGGCCTCTTTGATCTCCACGATGATGGCATCCCCATTGACACCATTGTGCAAGCCACTGAGGCGCTGCTGAAGCTCCTAGATGACGCGCAGAAGAAAAAGACTTGCTACCACATTGACTCGCCCGAATGGCGCACGTGGTCCAACCCCGAGTTTCTTCTCAGCGACAAGGGTATTCGTCTCGAGGAAATCACCCCCGAGCAGAGAGCTGCCGTCTTGAAAATCTTGGAGGTGACCCTCTCGCCCGAGGGCTACCAGAAGGCCATCGGTGCCATGCGCGTCAATGGATTCCTTGGTGATCTGGTCGACTCCCCCAACATCATGAATGAGTTTTCTTACAACTTTGTTCTCTTTGGTGAGCCCTCAACAGAGAAGCCGTGGGGTATTTCATTCTACGGCCACCATCTTTGCCTCAACATCCTCCTCTACAAGACCCAGATTGTCATCTCACCGTGGTTCACCGGCGCCGAGCCCAATCTTATTGACGACGGCCCATACAAGGGCACCCGCATCCTTCACAGAGAAGAGGCCCTCGGCCTGAAGCTCATGCAGAGCCTTCCTGCTGAGAAGCAAGAAAAGGCCCAGATCTTCAAGTTGATGAAGGATCCCGCCATGCCTTGGGGACGCTGGAATCACGATGACCAGCGCCATCTCTGCGGCGCCTACCGTGATAACCGTGTCGTTCCCTACGAGGGTGTCCTGGTCTCAGAAATGTCGCCAGCAGAGCAGGATCTCATTGTGGGCATCTGCAAGGAATTCCTCTCATACCTCCCCGCCAAGGCCCTCCAATTACGTCTCGATCAGATCCGCAGTTGGTTCCACGAGACGTATTGGTGCTGGATTGGAGGCTTCAGTGACGAGGATCCATTCTACTACCGTATCCAGAGCCCCGTGGTGATTATCGAATTCGACCACCACTCTGGCGTCTTCTTGGCCAACAAGGAGCCGGCCAAGTTCCACATCCACACGCTACTCCGAACACCAAACGGGGGTGACTACGGGATGGCACTGCGGCCACTGATTCCTCGTGAGAAGCAAGAATTTCTGTGGGAAGGATAAGCAAGGTTGGCCAGTTCTATGTATGATGTATTTTGTGTAGCAAGCGTTGTGAATGAAGATGAGTAAGAAGCTTCTGAATAATACATGAGAGGATGTGAATTAGAATGTACTGCTAAAATCGCTTCTCCGCGATACTACGGCGAAAGTATGAAAGACCGCCCTCGTGAACAAGTACGAGCTGGTGATGACATTCTGCACGCTAGACACAAAGCGTTTGTATACGAATTGGCACCGCCCCTTCTTTCCGCAGGCGTGCTATTTCGTTTTCCGTTCCTTCAATCAGAATCGGGTCGGCGTACTTATCTCCACGCACATTTTTGCCCCAACTTCGACCCAAAACCCCTTGCAATAGGTCATCATCGCCCCGGGGGACAATGTGAGTGAAAAGCTCGACGCCTGCATCACGAAAATGCATTTCTTCCTCCTCTTGCAGTCGGAAGTCATCGGGCTGTAGGTTCCCGAGCATGATCGGAGGAACAAACATCACGACGTGAAGCTTCTTCAATTGTGGAAAACTATGCAATCGCGGGCCCAATGCTCTGGTGATATGTGCCACCCAGTCTATTTCTCCGTGCGACTCGCGCAAGACTAGGCGTTTCAAGGACGGGGGAAGTTCCAGCGACATCATGTTGCCGGCCATTGCCGATGCGCAAATAGAGACATCCAATGTTTCGAGCTTTGAGAAACGCTTTAGCGGTCCCGTATTGCCGAAAAACCAAATGCCATCGAGAGTCAGTGACTTCAATTTGTCCTTTAGAGCGAGTAAATCTTGGAAAATGGTGTCGCCTCCTTCAAAAACTTCATCGGTCGCAGCGTTCCAAAACTTTAAGAAGTGCAATTGCGGCATCGCGTCCACTAGGTTCCGAAAGTCGGGAAGTCCGATGCCATGGGAACGGATCAAGGTAAGTTGTCTAATATTGGCCATCGCTCCATAGTCAGATTTCCCAAAGTGTGCAAAGTTTGATATGGTGAGCTTCTCGAGCCTCGGACTGCCGGCAGCAAATGATAACAATAACCTTGGGCTGAGTGTGCCGTCTGGGAAGGCAGAGTGAAGACTCAGCTCCTTGAGGTCCACAAGACTTGCTGGCGATGGATCACAGTTACGGCCAACCGATAGTTCAAGCTGTTCGATTTGGCTGGCGTGTTTCATGATTCGCTCAGCAAACACCAAGTTATGTCTAAAATGATCGTCCAGGCCGTCGATTTGTTGACTCGTGTCCTCGCCACTCAAGATGGTGTGCAAAACCAAGTCTCGTATTTCCACGCTGCACTCATGGGCGTAGTCAACTGATAAACTCTTGACGCTTCGTGCGAGGGCCGGGTCAAGCATGATGCCGGACAAGAAACGGGAGAGGGGAAGGGAAGAATTCGAATGTTTTCCACCTCCGCAAAAGAAATGATACAAGACGGTTTGGGCCGCAGCCTTCATGGATTTCGAGGTGAGACACAAGTTCATCAAAGGGCCAGCGGTGATCATTGTTTCAGGTTCACCTTTGGGCAAAGCCTCCCAATGCTTGCAACAGTGATCGCAAAGGAACTCGCAAATTTGTATCTTGAGTTCAAGGGGCATCTCAGAGAGTCCTTTGGTCGTGCTTGAAGTAGACATGGTGGTTTTGGGCTTTGGCAAGGGGCCAAGCTAGACATCTATGTAGAAAATGCCAATATGAGTTGTTGGGATATCGAAGATTAAGGATGAGTGTATTTCGTGGTGGGGAGAAGGGTGAATTCTCAGATGGGCCCCCGGAAAGAAAATATAACAAAAGTGATGTGAAATAAGCAAATGTTGCATCTTGGTGAAGCTGCAAACAAGTGTCTGGCAATTGGCGCAGCTGACAAGCAATCACTTTATGTCTTTTATGGTTGCGCATCAAACAAGCAAATCACTTGCTTGAAGAAATAAACACCGTCGGTCGCACAGGCTTAACCAGAACGGTAGAATGGCTAAGCCAAATAAATATGCAAAACTCAATGTCGGTTTTGAGGCAAACTACAAGCATTTCCATTCACGCTGTCTTTATTCTAGTCAATTCTATATCTAATCTCTATCCAGTAGATAATAGAACAGGAAATAAACCAAACGGGACACATATATCCGTCGTATTTAGTGTCAAGCGTGAGGCCAAGCTCGTTGAAGCACTGTTCCAACACAATCATGTATACACACTGATAGCATACTGGCGTTGCGTGATTAGTGTTCTATAATTAAATAAAAACTTCTGTTTGTATAGGTTAGTGTGCTTGTATGCCCCAATGAAAGACTGAGAATTCCCAAGGCAACAGTGAAGAAGCAGGATAGGTATTATACAAATCGATTAACTCGACCGCGTTTCTCCACAGCTAGCACCGCCCGAGTTTCCCAACTGCCAGGGCCTCACCAAATTTCAAGATGCTATAAAAGTTTATAGCATGAGTTGATAAGCGCATTTCATTGTTAGCACTCCTGAATACATCCTCACTAGCCACCTACCCTACAGAACTACCATGACGTACTTTCGTGGAGGTGTGATCAACTTGTCAACAAGGCTAAAAAATAGACTTTTTTTTATCTTTGCCCCTAATGATGCCGTAATATTGCGGTTTAAGGGATAACAGAAACCGGTACAACAGTCGTCGCGAGTATGGAATCATCTGTGTCCTATCCTATTTCTAGAGCCACTCATTAAAATATTGACACGAAACGCGGACCAGGGGTAGAATTTCTTCCATGTGAGTCTATGATTCTAGTTACAGTACGCATCATTTTGAAAGAATGAATTGCGATACATTGTAATCTCTAGGTCTCGCAACCTGAAGTGCTTCGCAACACATCAACATGCCAAACTTGATAAAATAAATGCAAATCTTAGATCAACAAGACAACCAGCCTAGCTAAATATCCAAAATTGATCTCGGGTTTATTTTTCAGTTTCATTTCCTCATCTGTGAGCTTGTTCGGTGATGTTCGTTCTAGAGGCCATGCGTTCTGCTACCCGCGTGGATGCATTGCGTACAGCGAATGTCTCCACAAACAAGTCTCCTCGCTTAAAAAATATGATGCGCATTTAAAAAGCAAGTCAGGATATGTGATCGTCGTTAGACAAGCATGAGATATATCACTTTATTCGCTAGACTTTGTCTCCATCGAATGCACGGTTCAAGTTTCCCCGCATGTTTGACATATAGGGGCCACCCCGCTTAGACAGTCTTACATCCTGTGGAACCGTTCGCAATTTCATCACGATGGCTAGTTTTTTATTGCATATGAATATCTTGTATTCAAAAGACAACTATATACAAGTCGAACCAGAAGGGCATTCCCCAGATAGCCCAAGCACCCGGCCACCAGCCAGTCAGGTCCAACTCATTTCCTTTCCAGGAGTTGCTATATAATGTAAAACGACCGTCATAGTACTGTTAGCCACTAGGCCTCCCTCGTTTGGAAGCACATCCTCTGTTGACAACCGGCTCATACATTGAGCGGTGCTGGAACCCTGGGGCACCAGTGTATTAAAATATTCCTTAGGGTGAAGAAAAAAGATTACCCAATGTGCTTGATCAGAGAAAGAAAATACAGAGTATCCACAAGTCATTCCCTGAAAACATTACTCCCTGGCGCCGTAAATTTAATGAGTCGATGAACCTCTTTTCCATGTCCGATTTTGGTAACCGACGATTGTGTGAACAGCAGGCCATTTTTACCTTGGCCGCCGTTACGCAACAGCAGGTTAAATACGGTTCTGTGGGTCGGGAGCGCCGTACGACGAATGCCTTCCTCTCCCTGAAGTGGGCATGTTTGGCGGAGGTAGGGCGGAAGGGTCGTCGGCAAGGAGGTCATCGAGGAATGCACTGGGGGCCCGTTGGCTCGGAGGCCTGTTCAGGTTGAGAGATGTGTTGCTAATATCCCGCCGGGCGTGGAACGAGGGTGAATCGGGGGGTGACGGATTGAGAGTGTTACGCGAATTGTTGGCGAACTGTCCACGAGAGTCGGGGCGCAGGTTGGTCAGACTGATCGAATGATCGTGGTTGGCTCCTGGAGAGCTGGTACCCGCGGCATAAAAACCCGAAGGCAAGAATGCAGAACCCCGGTTGCCTCCAACATTTCCGCTAGCAGCAGCGGTGGGAGAGAAGAACAGGTTGGATGCACTGGGCGTGGAGGAGAGAACAGGGCCACGGGTTGTGCGGCGGACACCACGTCCGGTTGCACCGACGGACATTGTAGAGGCATGGTCGGTATACTTGTAAAAGGGCGCCGGAGGCGCGGGAAAGCCAGCCTTGGCATTGGCATCGTGTTGAGCCTTGGCGGCACGTTCGACGGAGCGGTGCAGGAGGAAGCCAACAATGACACGCCAGAGGAGAATGGCGATGCCAAATGCGCCTAGGATAGCACCCACGGCAATAAAGACAGTTCCGTCGGGAGCGCTGGAGTGCTGCATGAACGGAGCGTTCTTGGTGGGTGGGACAGATGGTGCTGGATATGTAGGAATGGCCGTGACCTTAGTCAAAGTTGGCATGCCGGTAATCGCTGAATCGGTTCCTGATGCTGAGGAAATGCTGCTCGCGATATCAGTCGTGGTGGCGTCCGCGGAGGAGGTTGACTTTGCGGTGGTCTTGGCAGCCTCAGTCGTGGTAGTTTTCTCATCTTTGTTGGTACTGCTAGCCTTGGCACTGGACGTCTCCTTGGCGGATGCAGTAGTCTTGGACGCTGCATCTTTGCTGGCGCTGTTTCCAGAGTCGGTGGACTGCGCGGAATTGCTGTTTGCCGAGTCGCTTTGAGCGTTGACAATCGTACCATAGAGAGCCAAGGTAGAGAGCAGAAGCTCTGTCCTGGAGAAGAAGCTGGTCGACCGCATATTGGCGAATGAATATAGTCTCGATACTATAGAAACTGTCCTACAGACAAATTCGGAGAGGACAAGTCGTCGCTCGGTCCGAGTTTACTCGATGTCGAATATTTGAGTCAAGACAAGAAACTGGTCGAGGGAGAATCGGCAGGAATGTGGAAGGGATGCCGATTGCTAGGCCTGTATCACACACTCCCTTAACGACACGAGGACAACGAGGGAATATTCTTCGGGATTCTTCGAGTTGGGGCAAAGAGACGCGGGATGTCGAGGCTCGAGCGAGAATTGACGATGGAGTCGCGCGCGCGAAGCGAGGGGCGAGAGAGGGCCTGCTGCGAAACGAATAGCGCCGGCAATTATGTTAACCAAAACGAAGGAACAGAAAAGAGCGTAGTCAGAAGAGCGGGATAGAGCGCAACCAGCGAAGGGGGAATACGCCTACCAGCACCGTCGAAGCATGATTCGGGGGGCTGATGTTGGATGCGAGGTGAAATTGGAAGTCAGAGTGAGAGGAAACGGGGTCGCACGACAGAAAGGCGACACAGCGCATGCACTAGCACAGCCCCAGGTCGGGTAGGGTAGGTGCGTGGGCTGCTCCTGCACCGTGCGTGCAAATCTGGCGTGCCTTCCCAAGCAGGGAAAGAGAACTGGAACCAAACGAGCCAGAGGCAAAAAAAAGGAGTATCGGCGGCTCCCCCAGGCCAAAGCGGGTCTAGTCTCGTTGCTGTTTTATTTAGAGGCAGAGGTCCCTGTGCAGGTGACCAGCCCTGTGATTCGCCTGTTGCGCTCTGCACATCGGTCTGGACCGCGCAACTGACACGACACTACAGCCCCCAATATCACCATGCCGCCAATGCCGCTTTGCTGCGCGCCGAGTCACGCATCCTTCAATGTTAAAGCGGCCATGAACTTGCCTACCAACACGCTATTTTGGGCTCAATAACCGCAGTTCAGCTGTATTCCAGCGCCACGGTGCCGTAGTATTTTTTGCTCGTCGAATGGTGGGCCTGCGAGGCGGGTGACCCGAAGTCGCTCGCTGGTTGCTGTGGAAAATGCGGATTTTCTTGTCCAATACCACACAGGGTGGAATGCTATGTAGGTACGGGCTGTACCTACATACGGATGGGACGGGGGCTACGTACGCACTCCCCGCGCTGCGCTGCCGTTGGACCTCTGGCATCTGCATGCTACGCAATCCGTGAGCCCATTTATTGGCTGGGTGGGTATGTGGTTGCGTCCGTTCACTCGACGACAGCAGCGGGCATGCAAAGGTAAACACGCACAAAAAAAGCATCGCCGACCAACGAAAAGGACGGTTGAGTTTAGAGTGTGTTTGGTGTGCGCAATTTCTCTCCGACGCTGACCATGATGCTCCGGTAAATTCGCACGTTGCTTGTCCAGCGTTTCGTGCCTGCGACTGCGCATCATGTTTTCCTCTTCTTTGCCGGTGTTGGTCACAACAGCATGCAGTGCCAGTTAATCAGGCATGAAAGCATCCCTTGCTTCGATACGCGGCCCGCCTATGCTCCATCTTCGTCCGCAACCTCTTCCCCGGGACTGACGCACATCTTCACGGACCGAAAAGTGACATCGCGGAGAGAATTGAGGATCCCGTGCAACGTTAATGCACGGCCGTCGCTAGACCGCTTTGAATGGATTTTTAGGGTCCTGTTCGTTCTGAGAGAGGCAGATCGGCTGGCTGGTTCGCCCGACTGGTCAGCGGGGCAACACATATGGATCCTCAATTGTCGAGTTGAAATCTTCATGTGTTTGGGCTATCATCTTCGACCCATGATTTTTCAGGCATATACCATGTTTTGTGCACACGGGCCCGCTAGCACGCTTGCGCAGAGCTTATCCTACTGGTATCCATACTGTTTCTAGTCGCTGTGGGAAGGTACAAAGCAGATGTAACTTTTAGTGGTGCTGCAATCCACGTGACCATGGTCAATGCCAAGCTTAGAAGTCGGAAAGGCGCCAGCCTCGTCATCAGCCTCAGAGCTTCATTCCGAGTCGACGTCAGGTGCCTGGTTTGACTTGACATCCACATCCAACAACGCCATCCGCCACGACGTCCGTCGAATCCCGTATCGTCTTTATACTAGCAAGCGTTTCCGAAAACCCCGAACTACAATCAATATCAGCATCATGGAAGAGGAGCGCCTTTGGAAGTTCAGACGGCCCGAGTGGCTGAACAGCATCTGGGCTCGTAACGCGGGCGTCTATGGCGCGGGAGCTCTGGTGCGTCACAACTTACCTTGTCCCTTTGATTGTATTGTAGCCGAGTATACAGGCGCATCGAGTTAGGAACACTGGCGATCCGATGCCCCCGCATGCTCCTTCGTCCTGCGCGCAACCGCTAACCCCATCCCTTTGTTTAGTTCTCCATCGCCTTCTACGTCATGCTGGACTCTGCCGTCTGGTCCAAGTCAGCCAACAACGGCTCGGACGTCCACGTCAAGTTTGTTGACTGGCTACCCTTTATCTTTTCCAGCCTGGGTATGCTCATCATAAACTCGGTTGAGAAGCAGCGCCTCAGCGCCGACTCGTTCAGCTATAGTGGATCTGGCGTTGCGTGGAAGGCTCGCGTGGTCTTGTTCCTAGGCTTTGCCGCCCTTGCAGGTGGTATGGCCGGAGGCGTTACCGTCTTCGTTCTCAAGTTTGTCGTCCCAGGCGTGGGCACGCCCGCTCTGGGTATGGGCATCGAAAATGTCGTGAGCAATGCCTTGGTTGGTCTTAGGTGAGTTGGAGCCTGGATAGAAATGCAAAAGGGCTGCTCGATAACTAACATGTGTCAGTTCCGTTGTTCTCTGGGTCAGCCAAAACATGGAGGACGAATACGCCTACAACCTCTCCCTGTAAACGGAACGCGGGCCATGAGACTGGATGGTTGATACGAGGTTACATATTAACCAGAGCGTATTCGTTGGTACGCAAAGTGTACGATAGACTAGTTTGAGATCTTGGAGCATCAGGGCACTGAACGGGCTGAAAGGCCATGGCCCTCTACAGGGTTAAGAATCATAGTCAAACTCGTTGATTATCCCCGTTTGGGGGAGGGGTCGCTTGATGGGGCACTTCTAGGAAGCCAATGGGATATTGGAATGTCATTTTTGATTTAGCGTTATTGGTAGGCAAATATATCTGTATTTGATCAACTTGGGGCATGCTAGAACCACCTCAAAAGGCTCGGCGTCTAGATGTACTTGTACACTCAAGACAAGGCATTGGGTATGCAGGGTATTCAAACCTGGCCTTCAATCCTGAGATATGATTAGGTTCCATTCAATCCGACAAGTCTAGTTTTAGTCCTCTTGTACCATTGTCACTTAAATCTAAGCGTAAAGGTGGACATGGTACAGCTCTGCCGCCCTCCATTCACTGACCGTCACTCAGCACCTAGCGAAACAGGTCCCCTAGCGGATCCCCACCAAAAGTCAACACATCCCACTTCGCGTTTGTCCGTTTCAACCTCTCAACCTCAGACGCCACGGCACAATCAGCCCTATCAAACGTCCGCCTTTTTATCCCCATTTCTTTTTTTTTCTGCCACCGGGCACAGAGTGATGGCTGACCGCTCTCGCGCGGCTACCAACGGCGTCTCGCGCGTTCGCAATGGCGCTTCGAGCAGCGTCCGTCGCAACCTCTTTCAGAACCAGTTGACCCGGCGACCAACAGCCAGCTCGTCCACCTCGGCCGAAACGCTGCACCTTGATGTTGATGTGCTATCCGACACGTCTGAAATCGTCGTTCGCGACAAGCATGGCGAGATTGAACTCGGTGACCCGCCGACACCCATTATGGATGATGATGACGAGATACCCCCGGACCATCGCCAAGAGAGTGAGAGTACGCGCACTGCCTCCTACTTGATTATGCCTTTTTTTTAAGTCTGGGACATGAAGCTGACGTTTCTTCTTTTCTTTTCTACAGAGGAGCGGCAGCGGTTAGCTGAAGCAGTAAAACACCATAGAATTAATCACAGCTCAGTCATGGACCAATCCGAAGGTAGGGTGTCCATGTCCGCAACCAGGTCCCAAATAGTTCACTAATACGCCATCACAGAACTCCTCGAAGCCGTGAGGGCAAGTCTCAAAGCCAAAGTTGCGGCTCTCGCCGAGGACAACTGGATGTTTGAGCCGGAAGAACAGCCCCGCGGTTAACCATGCCATCCTGCCTATACAACGCCCGCTGTCTATGTTTTTTCCCTCTTCCTCGCGTTCCTATGATACACGACCTCCTGGACGTCATAGACGGACCATTAGTCCAGTCCCTCTGGCGCAGGGGCATCCAGGCCCCGCGGAGCTGGCCTTCGCTGCTGCTGCTGTTGCGGCGCGCCGCCTCCGCCAAACATGCCGCTCATCATATCCATTAGAGGGTTGCTCTTCCGGGGCTGAGCAATTCCGAAATACATCTCGCCAATCATCTGAAGCGCATCGCCCCATGTCTCGGCTTCGTTGATTTGCGTGGCGTACTTTGACACCAGGCCCTTGAACAACTCAGGAGCCGAGCGCTGGACAGCCATGAGAAGGAAGCCAAGGAAGTTGACGAGAGGGAGGCTGGGGAAGATGCGAATGTCACCACTGGAGCTCGACACGTCCTGGACACCCAGGTTAGGGCTGTCGGAGCTCAGAGTGCTGGTAAAAAGACGGTAGCAAGTGTTGGCGGCGCGTACGTTGCCAACCAGCAGATAGGGTATGACAGCTCGACCAGCGAAGAGTCCAGCCTCATGGGGTTCGCCCTCCTTGTACCACTTGTATTCCATCTTAGTCAAGACCTCGGGAGAGTCCTTCGTTCCCAGTACCAAGTGCTTCTCTGCCTCGTATGTGTCGTGCTCTTCGGCGTAAAGGGATCCTGCAACATGGTGAAGCTCTGGATCACCAGCGGGGAATTCGCCGAACTTGGCTGACCATCTATCGGGTTGTCAACATGTGCTGCATACGTTCTTATACCAGTACTGCTCACCCCATCATGTCCCCAACAAACTTCTTGCGCGTGGGTTCCTCAGAGTCGAACAGACGCAGGCAAGTCAGAAGTCGGCCTTTGTGAGTAGCATCGGGCTTCAGCTCGGCCTGGTTGTAGACATCGACAAGCATGATGCACAGGTCACCACCGCTACCGCCCTGGCCGGCGCGGAGCAGCGACTGGGCGACATTGGCGAGGATATCTATCGCGGCGGGCCAGTTGGACGTTTTGATGTACCGGGAGGCAGCGACACGGGTCTGCTGCTGTGCCTCGTAGTAGTCACCCTCGGTGATTTTGGTCTGCAGCCGCGCGACGATGCGGTCGACCTTGTTGGCCATGGTGGGAGAGGCGCTGGCGGTCGGTTCGGGTCGGCGTGGGTATCAAGGGTTGCGAGGATAGGCGGAGGTTATGGCGAGCTGGGAGGCGGAGCAACAAAGGTGTCCGGAAACGAGAGGTAGCGATGATGCTTCGAGGCTTAACAACGGGCGAGGGTTGCTTGGAGGGGTTGGCTGCCCATAGCTCAACGGCTAACCCCACATATCCTGGCACTAAATTTACACTTCCACGATATCCTCATATACCAAAACTCTTGGTTGAATATCCAAAATCAGCATGGTCGCGCTGCTCACAGCGCGAATGGTTTAGTGGTAAAATGCGGGCTTCCCATGCCTGTGCCCCGGGTTCGATTCCCGGTTCGCGCACGCGTTCTCTTTTTGCCTCCTTGTTGACTGTTTCGTGTGAGGTGGCGTTGAACATTCTCATATACCTATTTGTGACCTTCTCGGTATTGAAGCGTGATTGGTTTAGTGGTAAAATTCTCCGTTGCCATTCGAGCAGCGTCGGGGAGCCCTGGGTTCGATTCCCAGATCACGCAATGCACTTTGCTTTTTGAAAATTTCTCTCATTGCTTTTTTGTTGATTCGAACTAACCCAGCATTCAATGCTATGCAAGACACATCGAGTGATGTGAAAAATTAATGCCGTTTCACTGCGAATATTATTATCCAGTTGCGATGCTACCTATCGTCGTGTGTACATCTTCATTGGCATAACACCCACCTTCGGCCCTCAGTTTCTGACGTGGGCACCATTCGTCGTCATCTTTCCACCCACGTTGCATTAGTTCTGTCAACTAACTATACGCAATTATGCTTCTCATCTAACTATAATGGCTAAAATTAAGCTAGATGGAAGACTGGACGGACTATGCAGCGACCACTTTATGGAATGTTGGCTTTGGGACCTAAGTAGCAAATTGAGTTGTGCTTTGCTTCCACTCTTGAGAACTTGAGGATTCAATGTTGACCGGTGTTAACAGCTTGTATTTGTACTATTCCTCTTCTTTTTTTTTTTTTTTTAAAAAAAAAAATCTATACAAGTATCGCTGAGTTCATTTATATATATATAGGCGTCCTGTATGGACTGAAATAATCACTATCAAAACTTTTGAAAATGCTAGTAAGCTATTAGGATTGCTCTCTTTTGCCTCCATCTAATTCATTCATCTCCTCCTTTGCTCCGTGGATATCCTCGACGCGGATACCACTTCGATCACACATGCTCCTGAATATGCCACCCTGCTTCCAGAGCTCCAGTGGGGTATCCAACTCTGCAATCCGGCCAGCGTCCATGACGCAAATGCGGTCGTAGCCGATGATGGTACGCAGACGGTGCGCAATGCACAGAAGCGTCTTTCCGCGGAAACCAGTGGCAATGGTTGCTTGGATTTTGTCGTCGGTTTCCATGTCGACTGACGATGTTGCCTCGTCACACACAATGATTTGCGCACCGCGCACAAGTGCACGAGCAAGCGCCATGAGCTGCCGCTGGCCGAGCGAAAAGTTCAAGCCGTCTTCCTCAACGACACTGTCAAGGCCAATGCGGGAAGGATCTTGGCGGCGTGCGACCTCGGATGAGTCGCCAGCGTCTGCAGGGACAAGATCAGCCTGGCGCAACGCAGACCACAGTTCCAGGTCGGTGTGCTCATGGAAGGGATCAAGGTTGCTACGGACGGTGCCCCGAAACAATGTTGGGTCTTGAGGGATGATGGCAAGCCGGGACCGCAAATCATGGAGACCGACGGTGGAGATGTCAACCCCGTCGATGGTGATGTGACCCCCTGAGATCTCAACGAGACGGAAGAGTGTGCTCATGATGGAACTTTTGCCAGCGCCGGTGCGACCAACAATGCCAATGCGTTCGCCACCCTTGACATGCATGGTCAAGCCTTGTAGGACCAGAGGAAGGCCAGCTCGGTAACGCATCTCGACATTGTCAAAGATGATTTCTCCCTTTTCGGGCCAGCTATTCCGCACCTCAACGGTGTGCAGAGGCGCCTCTTCCTCGAGTTCGGTGCCGTAGTAGTAGAGACGCTCGACAGCATTCATGGCGTTCTCGACCTCGGCAAGCTGACGCACTGAGAACTGCATCATACCCACGATGGATAGAATGTAACTGAGAACCAGTCCGCCGATTGAGGGGTTGATGCTGAAACGCGAAGTAACGACAAGGATGGCCACAGTGAATACCAGCAACGTACCGATCATATCAATGCGCACAGAGAGCCAACGCTGGTTGGCAAAGGTGATGTAGTAAGCAGCGTTCATCTCATCAATTGATTCGCGAAGTTCTCGGACGAAGCGATCCTGAAGGCCATAGGCACGGATGGACGCCACGCCGCTGAGACCCTCGCCAAACTTGGCAAAGACGTGGGAGCGGAGGACGGACTCAAATCGTTTAACTTCGCGGGCTGACGCTCGGTAGTAGGATGCTGCGAGAATAAACAGGGTGTACAGCGGAACGAGTGCGATGGCGAAGTAGTAGAAATAGGCAATGATTAGGATGAAGACGGACGTGATCATGGCGAGAGTGAGGAAGAACATGCGAATGGCATCCGTCAAGTTGTTATCCATGACATCAACATCGCGAGAGAAGCGGTTGGTGATGCGACCCAGGGGTGTGGTGTCGAAAAAGGACATTGGTGCACGGAGAACTCGAGTTACGGCCTGCTGGAGCATAACCCTGCTTGACTTGGTTCCCAGGATAGAGAGCAGGACGGAGAAGATGAACATGAGAATCGCTTGCGAAGCACCGAGACCTGCGTAGATTCCAATATAGACGCCGGTGGAGAGGTTGTATTTGTTCGAAGTCCAGTAAGAAAGCCAAAGACTGGTCATGATGTTCGCGCCCTGCGAAAGGAGGAGAGTCAGAATGATGATGGGGGCGTTCAAGATGGATCCAGAAGCCTTGATGTACGCGGCGTAGACCGACCAGGAGACGCTGGCCGTAGCTCGTTCCTCTTGCTGCATAAGACCAGCACTCTTCTTCTTCTTTTTCTTCTGCTCCTCTGCGGGCTGTGTCTCTGCGGGCTTGTGGTCCTCGTCCTTCTTCTCTACGGCAGTGGTCTCCATGAGAGCCTGGAAGCCGGCGTGTTCGCGCATGAGGTTGTCAAAGGTGTCGATGGCCTGGATCTTGCCTCCCTCCATCCAGATGATGCGGTCACAGCGGTTGAGCACCCAGAGCTGGTGGGTAGCAAGGATACGACACTTATCTTTTAGAAGGCCGAGGATAGCCTTGTCAAAAATGTGGCGTCCAACGTGAGCATCGACGGCGCTGAGAGGATCATCCATGAGAACAATATCGGCGTCAAAGTAGATGGCTCGCGCAATGTTGAGACGTTGTTTCTGACCTCCAGAGATGGTGATACCACGCTCGCCAATTTCAGTCTGGTCGCCGTTAGGAAGCATGTCGAGATCAGCTTGCAGGGCGCAACTGCGAGGATTTGTTAGTTTTGCAACATGTCGCAATGGCCAAGGCGGAGTACTTACGCTCGAACAACCTTCTTGTACCAATTCCTATCCATGCCCTTTCCGAATGTAATGTTATTCTGCAGCGTCGTGTTTTGGATCCATGCATATTGAGGGCAGAAGGCTCGAGAGGCGCCGAAAACTACCTCGCCATTTGTCTTTCGCATGTCACCAGCGAGAGCGGAGAGAAGGGAGCTTTTGCCGCTACCAACTGAGCCAATGACAGCCACCAGTTCGTTTCGCTTGATACTGATGTTGAGATCATTCAGCTTGAAGGGCTCTCGCTCTTCAACGAGAGTACTGGCATTATCTTCCGAGTCACCTTGTAGAGGGGTTTGGTTCTTTTCACTCTTGCCCTTTTTCGACTTGTTTCCGGCCTTCTCGGTGTCAGCTGTAGGAGTGCGCTCCCAGGTAAAGGAAGCATTCTCCAAACGAATAGCGTCTTCGCCTTTGGTCTCAATAGTCATCTCCTCAGCTTGTTCCTCCTCGAGCAGGTATTTTTCGATACGCTTCAACGAAGACCAGGCATCAACAACTTGCCCGAGAACCTGAGGGAGCAGGTTCAGGGGGATTCTGAGGCCGTTGAACAAGGCGAGCGAGGAGAAGATTTCCGCAGGGGCAAGGCCGTGGTTTGAGAGCGAGTAGGCAATAAATGAAAGCATCGAGGCAAAAATGGGCAGCGACATGCTCACAGCGTTGATGGCGTTACGGACCGCCAACAGAACCTGAATAGCGTAAATTTCCCTGGCTCTAATGTCACCTAGACGCCCCAGGAACGCCTTTTCCCATCCAAAATACTTGACAAAACGGACCGACTGCAAGATTTCTTGCGTCAAGGAGACGCGCTGATCAGTAATTTTGTTAATCGCACCACGACGGCGGAAGAGGCTTCGAATGGCCCAGGTTAAAAAGGGCATGCCAACAACCAAGAGACCAAAACCAGCCAAGGCGCTCCAGGTAATGTTTACCAAAAGAAGAGCGAGAGTAATGAGGACGAGGACAGGAGAGGTCCAGGTCATGTGAAAGAGAGCCGAAGCTTGATCGATACGGTACGTGTCAACACTCATAAGGTTCACAACACGACCATTACTCCAGCCAGCTCCATCGTTGGCTGGATCTGACTTGCCATTCTTTTTCTTCTGCTTTTTGCTTTTCTCTTCGACCTTCTCCTGGGTTGCCCCCTTCTCTCCGTTAGGACTCGACTCTGATGCTGCGATGGCCTTGACGTCGCCCGCCTTGGCGCGGCCCGAGATGACCATGGATTTTTCATAGATCAAACCAATCAAGACACCTCTGGCTTGGCCGCCGACCGTCATTCCGTGGTAGATAAAATGGTTAGTGCCCAAACTCTGAGTGATTTGCATCAGAGTGATGCCAAATGCTAGACCAATACCACGGCCAATATGAGGAGCGGGCCCCCCGGTGTGATGGGCCGCCCAAGCATCGGAAGCAAACTGGATTAGGTATCTCAAGGTAAATGGACTAATAACCTGAATCACGCTCGTGTAAAGCGAACACGCGCCGCCAAGCCAAAACTCCGACTTGAAAGTCTCGTGCATTGCCCAGAGAAGAGGGTATTTGTCACCCCGTTCTACTCGCCTCTTGAAGGAATTCTTGAGAGTTTCAGTGAGAGGATCAGCAGCTCGGTCAGGATTGACTGCCCAAATATCCTTTTCCTCCAAAGATCGTCGATATCCGGCCTGTTTGGGCGCTAGTCAGCAGGCGCTTACCAAAGATTGAGTTGTCAAAGACCCAGAAGAGGTAATTGGGCAGGTTTCGGCTATGCGACAAAAGAAAATGCTTACAGTCATCAGGGGTGCCATCCACTGAAAAGTCAAGAGACTAAAGAAACCAGCTTGATATTCTCTGCTGGTAATTTTCTCAGTCGGGATGGGAGGCAGAGGACCCCAGCGAAGAGGGTTCAACTTTTTGTGCCATGGCTTCTTTTCTTCTTCGACGGGTTGCTGTGTGGTGACACGAGTTATTGATGTGGCTGCAGAGGCAGACGTCTGTGTCGCCTTCAGTTCAATCCCCTTTGAATCCTCGGCGTCTTCGAGATCCTTGATGTGATCAATGCTGTCGCTGCCTTTTTCACTTGGCTTTTCGATACGGTCCTCGTCTGAATCTGTTGTATGATCCGGATTGGCAGAAGAGACAATAGCACCAGGTGCTTTGTCTTCTTTGCCTATGTGGTCTGCCATATCGGCCGAGACACGGACGTTGATTCAAAGGATGAAACAACAACCGCAAAAGAGTACTGCCGATAGACTAGACTCGGGTTATGACCCAGATCGGTGGTAGAGTAGTATGTCTTGGCAGGCTTAATGAGTCTCGGTGGGTAATGTCCACATGGGGGGAAGGGTCTCGAGTGGGTTCTTATCAGCAAGATGATGTCGACCTCCTCCGTCAAGGCATGGAAAGGTGCAATTTTCTTTAGAGAAAATCACAAGGCAAGGTATAGTTGGAACAAGACAGTGGGGGATCAACCTTGCCCAAAGAGTCGCCCGTTTATCAATCTCGTAGGACAAAGCCAAAGGTGTAAGTGTAAGAGTAGGGTTGACTGTTAATGGCAACGGCGCGACTTGAAAAGGCAGCAATGGTTGACTAGTAAAACCCAAGCGAAAGTGCGGGACACGGAATTCGGGGCACGACTAAACCAGTCGGCCGGTAATGATGGGGGCGTGTGGGTAATAAGAGTGGGTGAGGTGGGCTACGAGATTGGTAAAGCCGGACTCAAATCCTGTATTACAAAGCATACGAATAACGACTGCTCCATGAGAAGTACGGTGTAAAAATACCGGGACTCGGTCACTAGCTCGAGGGGCGGCATCCGATCCGGTGGTTGACCGGGGTTAAAGGAAAAGAACTGGCTGGTCCGACTTGTTAGATTTACGATGGAGACCGTTGGAGGATGAGGATGTGGGTGCGACAGGATTAGACAGGGATTCGGCCATGAAGGGGCTGGACTTGATCCTCGTAATTAGATTGATGACTGGCTTGCGATGAAGTAAATCTGCTGGAAAAATGAAGACAGCAGGCAGCAAGAAAGCGTCAAGAGGAGTCACGTAGAACGGGGACCGAACCGAGGAGTTGATGGGATGGACGGCCTGCCGGAGGCAAAGGCGACGACCCGACATGCAGAGGCATCTGTTATCAACATGACACACAGTGACATGGGCATGACAGGTCGGATTTCCCCAACATACAATACAAACTGGTCGGAGTTCGGAAAACAATGGTTGCGAGGGTCAAGCCATGATTGCGGAGTACCTATCCGCGGATAACTAGTACGAGTAGGGTACGTCCTACAGCAATTTTCTCTGTCGGCCAAGAGCGAGAAAAAGGAAGCTGGGCTTGTCATGATTAGTCCATCCTGGCATAGCTGAGGGTTGTGTGGAGTCTGGCACTCGATCGAGCACATGGCCCGCGTAACCTCGCCATCACAACCGGGGGTCATTGGCTGGGCTGCCGTGACTTCGGACCCGAGAGACCCAATCGACGGGACCGTCCTGCGCGGAGTGTGGAGGGATCGACCTCTTCAGTTGTTTAGCTTTCAACTCTCTCCTCCACATTGCCGGCAGATGTCTTCGGAGACTCGGCGGTAACTCTATCTGTCTCTACTCGTTAATTGTTGGTCACGTAGTTGTGTTGCAACCCTGACATGGATTTGTCAGTATTCCGACCATCAGCCAGGTTGGATGCTGGATCCGTGCACTGGGTTTCTATCCCGCCCCTCCTCGATCGGGCCTTGGCCGTAAATCTCCCGAATTGTCAACACCGGTGGGCGGTGGGCTTGATGAGCGACCTGAATAGGGAGTCTGCTTGACGCCTCGCATTCGCAAACTACCAGCATCAGTCCGGTTCAGCTCAGTTAGATCGGTCAAAACCATTGCGCTAGGCAATTGGGTGCCGAGTCATTGGCAAGCCGTCTAATTGCTGACACGCGGGTCTCGCGCCATCTCGCGGCTGCCCATCATTGACAGGGATCAATGGGACAAAAAAAAAACTATGAGTGAATACGAAATGGGATTCCAAGCTTCGTGGCCCAACAAGGAAACAGATTCGAGGTCCTCCACACGGAGTTAAACGGCAAGGACTTAAGACTAATTCGCCGTCTGGTCACGTGCCGACCGACAGGCTGCCACTTTCCGACTCCACCCTAGCCGAATCTCCGCTGACCAACGGTCAGATCTTTTCAGTTGCAGCGGAGGAGCTTGCAGGGCATGCAGCCATTTGTTTCGCTGCTGATTTGAGCCGCTGCCGTCTAATTAGGCATTGCCGAGCATTAAGGTACCTAGTTGCAGGAGACCACTGCTACTGTGGTGCAGCGAGGGCCGGTTCGTCGCTTTAGACTTTTTTTTCCGGGATTCGCTACAACCTCAATCCACGACACCGACCGACACCATGGCCGCCGTCGAAGATATCCCCTCTGCTGCCTTGCCCGGCAAGGTCCTGGGACCGGCCTCTAGATTCATCCCCGGGTCCGGAACACACCTCTTCGAAGGCAACGTCGTTGCCTCTCTTATGGGCCGAGTCACCATCATCCCGCCCGCCAAAGCTCCCGGGCCCGCCAAGCGCCTCAACAAGATTACTGCACCCGCCGCCGAAGAGCTCGCCACCATTACTGTCTCGCGCCATGGCAGCAAGCATGAGATTCTCCCGGATGTGGACAACATAGTCTTGGCGCGTGTTGTGCGTCTCATGCCTCGGCAGGCAATTGTGGTGATCCAACAGGTTGGCGACACAGTCTTACAAACCGAATGGCAGGGCGTCATCCGTGTACAGGACGTGAGGGCGACAGAAAAAGACAAGGTCAAAATTTACGAGTCATTTAGGCCAGGCGATATTGTGCGCGCTCAAGTGGTAAGACATGGCCATCTCAGACGCAGCCACAATCCAGCTAATCACATTCCCGCCTTGAACAGATTTCTCTCGGTGACCAAGCCAACTATTACCTCTCGACGGCCTCGAACGAACTGGGAGTTATCATGGCGACAAGCGAAGCGGGCAATGACATGGTTCCTGTCAGCTGGAAGGAATACAAAGACCCCGAAACAGGAATCAGCGAACCCAGGAAGGTTGCCAAGCCCAGCTGAATATGCTGAACCATTCGTCTCGGGTGTCTGGAATGCAAGGCTGCACAGACGGGGGAGGGAGAAACGTCTCAGAGTAATCCAACATGAGAGACACTGAGGGAAGATAAGTGCCATGCCACAAAACCGGGGTTTAGGCCAGTGCCGTGACTGTCGAGGATCGAAGGGGGGGTTGCTTATAGCGTCGTGTCGTGTGGGGAGGTCCAAACAAACCCCGAAGGCTTTGACGAAACGGTGACGGCACGGTCAAAGCCTAACGATTATTAGCAGTCGCAGTTATTTATGGCACTGCGGTAGTGCGCGTCATTGCCATTTGTCACAGACATAAGTAGGGTGTAGGTGAGTTTCATGCTCCAAGCACCACCGAATAGATACCCCGCCAAGAACCCTGTCGAGCATCAGCATGGATGACTGCAGTCGCACACTCCAACCGCCCAAGTGGCCAAAGCTGCTGCATGAGCGTCACGAGAGGAATCGATTGCGACCCAGTAGCCACATGTCAAGCACCACCAAGTCTCGCCTTCTCGGCTGAATCAAAATTGGCAATATCCCATTGACTTTGTTTGGTTTCCTTTTAGCTATGTGCAATGTGGGGTCGCCCACGCCGTAAGTTTGGGGGATTTTGCCCTCATTCGTTTCAGCGCCAGCCACTGCCCCTGCCGCTACGACCTTCTGGAGCATCGACCGTTGTTCCCGTCGACTCCACTAACGAATTGGCCAAAAAATAAATGCCCGAGGGCTGCCAAACGGCACGGCGCAGCGGTGTCAAAAGGCCAAAAGCAGTAAGTTGACAGCCCGGAAGCACGTAAATAGCAGCCTGGCTTGGGAAGAGAAACATATGATGCAATGCCTCGCACCCTTCGTCACCTCGAGCTGGTGGTGTGAGCTGCCGATCCAATCCTAATCCTTGGCCTCCCTCACTGCCTCCTCCCTCCCTCTTCTTATTCGTGACTCGCCTGGCACGCGCCACCCTTTGACCACACAGATGCCTCAACCCCCTTGGGCTGTGACGAGAAGTGTCTTGACTGGGGCCTTGTCGCAAAGCCACAAACGCCCGCGCGCTTGACCTGAACCTGCCATTGCACACTGCCCAAAAATAAGAACCATCGACTCTCCCGCCTGACCAAAGGAGCATTTCCCGAAGTTTGCCTGTCTACCTGGTCGAAGCCACGTCTGCGAACGACTGCGAAACGAACGAGCACCATCCTGGGTTTTACCGACGTGCCCGGCTCCAAATCCCAAACCCCTGTTCTCCCACGACTCTCCTCCCCGCCATGTCATCGACAATGGTCATGACGCTGGCCACGCCGCCGAGTCTCCCCACGCAGCCCGCGCCAGCAACGGCCTCGTCGTGCTGCCCGGGCTGCGGCTACAACCTCCCTGCCCTCGACGACACCCACGCCCAGCTGCTCCAGGCCCAGACCCGGATCCAGGACCTGGAGAATCAGGTCCGGCTGCTCAACGAAAAGGCCACGGCCGCCGTCGACCGCTGGGCTGACTACGAGGACGAGCTCGCCAGGCTGCGCACACAACTCCCTCAGAGCCCGGCCGAGATACCGCACCAACAGTTCCAGAACCAGCTCCAGCCCCAGGCCAGCCCCCAAAATAACCGCATGTCGTTCCTCCAATCCGGCACTTCCCGACTGTCAGCGCTCCTGTCACCCCGAAAGTCGACCCCCGACCTGCGAGCCCTCGACACTGGAAGTCACGGGAGCAGCCAACGCAACCTCGGCAGCCCTATACCTCCACCATCCCCGTCCAACGAGGACCTCCTCGAAGCGCTGAACCGCGAGCAGAACCTCCGCAAGGAGGCCGAGACGCAGGTGGCCGCCACGAGCAAGGAAATCGAGGAGCTAAGCGCCGCCCTCTTCGAGCAGGCCAATGAGATGGTGGCCGAGGAACGCCGAGCACGCGCGAGACTAGAAGAGCGCGTGGGCGAGCTAGAACGCAGGGACAACGAGAAGCGCCGGAGGCTGGAGAAGCTCGAGGGTGCCATGAACCGCATCCAGCGGGTCCGCATGCTGCTGGCTGAGCAGGACGACACGCAAAGCCTTGATACCGACGACAGCTCCGTCTTCGAGAGCGAACACGAACACGATGCTAGGCAACAGAAACATCACCGCACTAGCACGCAGAACCACCCAACTATGAAACCGCCAGTCGAACCGGTGGTTGTATGAGAAAATTCAAAGCGTCCGGGGATGAGACGCAGCAACGATTAATCATTCGTCACCTATCTCTTAGCGTTAGGTGCGATACTGTCTACTACATCGCCTCTTACTTTCTTTTGTCAAGGACTGAGCAGGGAATGAATGCATGGGAACGCGGAAAAGAATATGTATGGTACGGTTTGCAAAAAGCTGGTTTTGATTAATGGAGTCCAGTGTGTTTGTATCTTTTGGGGGGAGGGATGATTGTCGAGGCTGTTTTTTTTTTAGTTTAGGAGACTTGATACCACTAATATCGAATCGTCTCTGACATTGGCGTTGATATCACAAGAGGTTGTGGGTTACGTGGAATGTTGCAGATACTTCCGTCATCTCAATGCCGAGATGTTAATGTCGTCTTTTAATTCTTGTTTCTGTCCTAAAGCTCGAAGAATGAACCCCACCCCCCGGATAACACATGACTTGGTTCACTTATCGTCTAAATATATGGTTTCCATCCCCATTTCGCGGGCGCAAAACGAAGCGTTCAAACGCCTACCTTATGCATGATCATCACTCTTCGCGGTAGTCCCTAATTACAGATGACATTGCCCACGCCCTCCAGCAGGCCGGTCGACCCTCAAGATCTTTGGCATAAGTATTTATCCACAATAAGAAAAGGTATCGAATTTCACTTCCCAAACTCCGACGCCCTCAAATCCCCCTTTTTGGTTTTAAGTACCCTCCCTCCGCGACGGCAGCCCCACTTTAATCGTCAAAGCCGTTCCAGGACTTTTCATCGTCTGATCGGGCTTGGCTGTTTGGCTTGGAGGAGTTCTCCTTGGACTCCAAAGCAATGTTCTTGCGGGGCGGTGATCTGACCCCGTTGGGAGACTCTGATCGTCGCCGTTTCTCGCCCTGGTTGGGCCGCGGTGGGCTTTGATCCCTGTTTTTGCTCTGCTTCTCTTGCTGTTTAGACGACTTGCCAGAGTCGCGAGAAGCTGAGGGTGCATCTGTAGACTTGGATCCGGCATTCCACTTGGCCAGCATTTCAGCGACCTTAGGGCCCCAGACCTCCTCGCCTTTGGCCAGATCGTCGAACTCGAGGCAGTTGGCACCACCGACGGTGAAGTCGCTCTGTCGAGATCGGCACAGTTCTGACATGAGAGCAGCTGAGTCTAGCCTTGCACCTAAATCGTGGCAGAAACTGCGAACGTAGAAGCCTGAGGTGACAGTAAGTCGGACCTTCACTGCTGGTGGACCCTCGTCGCTCCATGGGAGAGGAGTATCCTGGGCGGGGGCGTCGGGAACCAGGTTTGAACCTTTGTCAGAGTAGACAGGTTGTGGTAGTTGACCCAGTGCGCCAGACATCATGGCAGGGTTTTTGGTTGGCCGCGATTTCTTGGGGGGCGCATCCTTGATGAGCTCGTCTTGACGCTGCTCAAACTTGCGCTTGAACGACTCATGCGCTGCTATCGCCTGATCATCTTCTTCTTTCTCTTCGGGACTGAGCTTCTTGCCATTGGCCTCCTGTTGCTTTTTGACCCTCCACACCTGCTCAGCCAGGTTGCGCTCAGCAGCTTCAGCCTCTTCGGCCGGCCACCTGTAGTTGTGCTTTCCGGGCTCGTACCATTCAATCAGTTCAATATCCTTGACCTCAACGTTACGTCCTTCAATCTCGCGTGGAATAGGCTTTCCCTCTCGAGCATATTCGTAAAGTGGCTTGCCATTCATCTTCAGCGCCGAGTAAAGAGGTGGAATCTGAACTTGAGGGCCCTTGAAGTTGGCAATCTCCTTCTCTACTTTCTCGCGGGTAATATGATCGTAGGGTCGCTTGGTGAGGACGCGACCGACGCGGTCGTAGGTATCGGTGCTTGCGCCAAAGACGATGGTAGTCTCATACGTCTTGGTGCACTCGAGGAACTGGTTCAGCAGCTTGGTGGCAGATCCAACACCGAGGATCAGGACGCCAGTGGCGAGGGGATCCAATGTGCCTCCATGGCCAATCTTAACTTGAGAGGCCTTCTTGACAGCTTTGCGGCGGTTAAACTGCTTATTATTCTCTTGCATGCGCTTGGCGATCTCGGCGTCGATCAACGGTTTGAAAAAGGTAGAGGGATTGAAAACTTTTTGGCACTCGCGAATGATCTGCGCAGAGCTCTGGCCGCAGGGCTTGTTGACGGCTGAACATTGGCATTGGAGTTAGCAAGTGAAGCTCTCAAGTCGTGCTGCCTAGTGCCAGAGGAAAGGCGTGGGGGAGCAAGGATAAGAAAAAAAGTTGAAGGTTGAAGCAACGGCATGCGACGCGGCAGTTTTGGAAGCTGCACACGGAGAGAGAGAGCTGGTTACATACCAAAAACGCCTTCCCGGACAATGTCCGAAGCCATCCTGAGCCTTAGGGGTGATTTCATACGAGCTATCCCTCGTGATGAAGGAGTAGAGAAAAAAAGGCTGTAAGAACGGCCAAGAGAGGCAAAGAGGTGGAGCGGGAACGAAGACGGGCTGACTTGGTTGCAGTCGCCTGGGGGGTGGGCTGGCATGTAAAAAAAAAAAAAAAAAA